>JAVQJD010005954.1:0-30639 GCA_036023655.1 Nannoperca australis
TTTTTTTACCTTTACTCTTTGTATAAACAACTATAGTGTGTTGCTTATGAAATCCATGAAGTGCTACAGAGAAATTTACATTTACATTAGAAATTTACATTTTATTTATGTAATGAACACATTTTGAACTCTTAAAAAAAACTGCCTAGGATCGAACCCGGGAACTCATACATGCAGAGGATGCGCTCTACCACTGAGCTACACATGACACCTTATATTGCCTTTGGGCTTTCGGAGCGTGTAGCGGAGCCTTGACTTGGTTAATGGGACTTCTGCTCCTGAACCTCTGCGCACAGCGTCTGCACATCGCGGCTGTACGAAGTCACTTTCATCTTTACGCAGGACTGGAAGCTGTCGTCTGTGAGGCATGAGCGGTGTTTGTTTTTAACATCGTTCATGGTGGAGAATAGCTGCTCACATACGTATATAGATCCGGAGATCGACAGGATGAAAGTCTCGATAAATGCACGGCGTTTTGGCGGGTATACCGGCTTCCGCGAGTGTGACGCTTATTTTGAGCGACGAAAAATAATAAAATATAATTTTATTTTAAGATCACAATAATCTTCCAATTTAGAACTACAATTTTAAAAAAGAACTAACAAATAAAATACACTTCAATTAAATATTTATTAAAAACATTTATTAGGATATTATATTAGTGGTATACTTAACATTACTCATCACTGAAATATTTTCAGATGTACATGACATTCAAAAGTGACGACCTGCTGCTAACAGTTGTACAGCTCTGCGATGTAGCTGCTTGAGCTAAAGTTAGCTTCACAGACTGCACATCTAATCTTGGAAGAAGTCGTTATTCAAAACTTTTAAGGTGATACATTTAAAACAATGATGTAAAGTGCTTAAAAAGTTTACCTTTGAGATTCGGACCTCTCCGTTGTTACACTCAACAACTCAAGCTGGCTGCTATGGAACTCATCTGAAATTGACCTGACGCCTGCAAAGGATTAAACAGCCAAGATGTATTTTGTGTTTTGTTTTGCTAACTCACAGAAGTGTTGTTAATTAACTACGGCTAAGTAAAATTTCCAGCAATAAAATACCACTTGCTACAGCTTTTTTAGACACTTAAATATATAAGTTATAATTAAAATAGCAATTTAAAAATTGCCCTGGCTTAACATTACATTTAGCAGACGCTTTTATCCAAAGCAACTTCCAAGTGGGGAGGTGACCGGGGAAGTCTGGGGTCAAACACATGACTTGTTGGTTGATGGGCACACAGCTGTACCCCTCAGCCAACACACCACCATTGTTGTTGTCACATTCTGTTCCCCTTAGTCTTTACTTTATGCTTATCTTAACAATAGTAATAATTAAAGCTTTTTGTTGTTTCACACTTGACTAGTTCACATTACACTCTCTAGACATACGAATATCGTATCACTCTACGGACATATCTTCATTTTAACAGTGTTAACTGACCTTTTTCCCCACCAACATACAATAACCTCCCATTTGTCTTTTCCCTTCCTCTCAGACACGTCTTGTTTGGGTAACATGTGGACTGTAAATCTTTCATCAGATGTTGGCAGCTTTGTTGTCAGGCTCTGTCCATGTTGACAAAACACTTGACCTTCAGGTGCAGCGAAATGTCATCTGATTTAGCACACCCAGTTTGAATTGCCACCACTCATTTTGTCATCAAAGCGCTGCATTTTGGTTAGGAATCATCAGAGCAAATGCATTACAGTGTAACATGCTCGCTTAGAGCAGGAGAATCATGTGCATTTTGAGTCCATGTATCAGTTGGATGTAGCATTTGCATAGCTGTTACTGCATATCTCTGTGTGTGTGTGTGTGTGTGTGTGTGTGTGTGTGTGTGTGTGTGTGTGTGTGTGTGTCTTTAAGAATATGAAAATGGATGAATATCCATTTCATGATATTCGTAAGCTTTGATACCAATTTGTTGCTCAAATAAATGTGAAACATCTACACTTCTTTTGCCTTGCATAACACAGATACTAGATTTATGCACTACAGATCTTTGAAGTGGCATTCATGCTGCAAACCATGATTTTATCCAAGATGACAGTGAGTGAAGCTGTGATGCACTGAGGTCTTGCAATATTAAAGATGATATTGTGGATTTCTTTATCATTGTGCATGTATAATGCAATGTTTAATTTATATTTAGGAAACACTGTTGTCTCTGCTCATCCCTCCTTTTTGTCTTGGGTTAAGCTTCTCCTTCAGTTAGCACGGTAGCTTTTTGTCCAGTGTAACATCTGTCAAGCTGCGTTCACCTTCATTCCTCACGTCTCCTCATTGCGTGATGCCGAGCCACTGTAAGGCGTGTTTGTTTAAACAAGCGTGTAACTAGTCATGTTCCCCAACGGTGTTGTCAAGATTAATTCTGTGTTTTCCTAATGCATGCTAATGAGAAAGTTGTGTGCATTTGATTGTCAATAACGTGAAATACAGCCCTGCTCCCTAAATGCCGGCTCCGTTCAATAACCTATTAAAGTTGAATCACAGATAACTTGGCGCGCATCAGGAAAGCAATCTGAAATTTGTGCTGACATTGATCCAGCAGGAAGGAGACCTATTGCTCCGATTAACACTGTTGCCCCGGGAGAGGAGTCCCTTGGCCATTAATAGCCCACTGTCCTAGATTTTACTTAGACCATATAAAATGCTTTTATTTATGAGACACATAGGGGCAAAGCTTCATGGACGTGGTGCAATAGTACCAATCTTTTTAACTATCTTTGGGAGCGGTGTTGTTGATCACAGTGTGTTTCATTTCCAGGTAATATTCTAGCACACACTACGTTTTGATCTATTAATGTAACACCATTTGCTGTTTGTACTGTGCTGCAAAGACTATTGTATTGTACACAGATAAATCTAAACTATTCACTTATTATACAGTAGCAGCAGGTGTTGCTGAGAAATCTGTTCTCGTGGTCACAATGTTAACGTAAAACAGTCGCTTTAATGAATGTTTAAGCAGAGTTACAGAAAAGAATTGGAAAGATACATGTTAAAGACAAATAAAGTAAGTTTTTAAGTGTCCTTTAATCAATAAATTGTAGATTTTTCTTAACCACCTTACAACCCTGAAATGATTTATACTATAATACTGACGTACAAACATTCATACTGAAAGTATCATTAAAAAACTGAAAACTGAAATGTATTTCATTTGTTTTCCTATAATATTATCTCTTGTAATTTAACTTTCACTCGTAGAAAATAAAGCATGATTTAAGTTTATCTTTAGGCATTAAAAGCACTTTGGGTAAGGTTATGGAAAGATTGTGGTTTTGGTTAAATGTTAAAAGTAAACACCTCGTGTACCTTGTGCTTCCAGTCACATTTGACTTACAGTTAATATTAACTTTTAACCAAGACCACGATGCCTAAAAGTAATCACACGTAGGTCTTCAGTGTCAAAGGTCTTGCACCGACCATCCATCCCCAAACACAACTAGCATGCCGGACAAAAAGGCTTCCTACACTCAACAAAACGAACACTGCCACTGAACATAACCCAGGAAGGTATTAAGTTTCCCTTTAAATGTATTTGTCAAAACAAATATGTATAATACACGCGTGATTTCTAGGAGATAGGGTTCCCACTATAAGGTAATACCTTTTTGAAGATATGTGTCCTCACATTTTCTTTTTCAGCTTATACTATCTTTGTAACTCTGGGTGCCAAACTAATTGTATTTTCTAACATATTTATTAAAGAAAAAGTCAATCAGACTTGAATCCTTTTTTATTGTTGTTGATTCTTTTAGATCTGGCATTTGAGGTACCCTTAACACCAGACTGAACATTTGAAGTTAGGAGGTTTAAATTCCTAGTTTCTTGCACTTTGGGTGTCATCTCAGAACCAGCAAATGGGCGTCTTGACACATTTTAAACGTAATGTAAAATGTAAAATGTTTAAGTGTGCCAATTATTTGAATACCAGATGTCTGCGTGATGCTGTAGTTTAATGCCAACTCATGGGAGGCTGCTATAATTAGACCCACTCAAAATGGGATTGTCTGATCTTACAGCAAGATGAAAAGCATATAACATGCACCGTGGCTGGAAAAGACAAATAGCTCATCCATTAAACAGCCCCCCAGGAACTTGGAGAAGAAAAATGACAGATATTTTCAAAACTGTGGTCTCATCCATTTAATTATAAACACTGTGATAAGGGCATCTCCTTAGAATAAATATGACCAGTAATGAGGTATGGCATCACTGTTTGCGCGTGTCCTTGACATTCACTTTGAGAATAAGGAAAGAGGGTAACGGCATCCTTCTAAACAGATCTTGAAAGTCCATGGGAAGGGATAAATGTCAGTGGGCTTCACTCACAAATCACTGTGCTTTTTTCTCCTTCTCTGACCTTCACTATGTCTACTCTAAAGAGAATTAGCAGTATATTAATAAATAATTGGTATTTATACTATGATGAAAGTGATCCCCAGAGACAGATTGAATATGTCTTTCATAAAAGCATGCCCTTAAACTGACAATTAATTAGTACGTTTAGGTAATGATAAATAATTAATTAGCATGACATTGAGGGACTTCTGGGACAGTGCGACAAGTGGAATAATTACTAAGCTTCACCGTGAGCCAAATACGTCTGAGACTGTAGGCCACACCACATACGTCCATTGTGTATTTGAAAATCAGTGTAATCTAAGTGGTGTCATCATATCTCACTTGGCAAGAGCTTTGCCTAAGGATACCATTTGGCTGCTCCAGTGGAAGTGTACTATGAGCAGATCAATAGATGTAGTGGGCATGATTATGTTGCGATTATACACCAGAGAGAACCTTGTAAAGCCCGAAAAAAAGGTGATTTGAAGAGAGGTGCCACACCTCTTGGCACAGTTCCTTCGGCTGAAAAAGCTCAGTGGGAAACAGAGCGGACAGTGAGATTGGCTGCAGCCCTGCTTTTGGACCAGCTGGCTCGAGAGCAGAATTAGAGCCTCCCCCTTGTTTCCACCTGCCGTATGTTGCTCAAGTGTTCCAAATCAAACCATTATTTGCTTCATTTCCTTGCTGACTGACTCAGCTTGCAAGTCAGTCAGCTGCTCTTCCGTGTAACACAAAATCCTGCGTAGAAAAATATCTTAAAGAAATGTAATAGTGAGAGCTCAGAAAGGTACATTTGTATTCATTTGACAAATACACTGCTGGTAATTAGTATGAGAATACATTTTTACCAGCATAACTAGAAGAGCAAAGAGTCAACATGAATTTTACTCTTCAAGTATGACCACAACAAAGCCAGTTGTCATTCATACGCCTCTGAATAATTGAACTTACCACTCTTATAATTCAGTTATGATGCTGCAAATGAATCAGAGCTTATCCTGACAGAGCTTATGATGATACTCGGAAGAGGTCACCTTTAACCATGCCTTCTTCTAATGCAGGTTATGCAGGACTCTGGCCTGATCTCACCAGACATCGCCTGTATACAGAGTAGATGCCACTGAATAAATAAAACCCTCACCCCTCCAAACACCAGCGTAAGATGCCAGGATTAGCATCTCATTAGACAGTTCTTGCGCTGGTGGTTTGTGGACAAAAGAGCGAGAAGCCAAGCAAAAGAGGGACTGTTTGTGGTCCTTTCCCTGTGTATGAAAGAGATTTAGGTTTTTGCCTCCCCTGGAGAGTTCATTCTACAAATGTAGAGAGAGTGGCCTTATTTTTTGTTGGAAAAGATCTCTTTTTTTATGGATACTGTGAGCTTGTTACGAGGCATGATCACCTGCTCTTTTACGCTAGCTGCATCATTTCAGAATACTGTGGCAGAGATGTGGGTTGGAGGTGCAGACAAGCCTATAGAGGCAAAATACTTAGATGGGATATTTGTTTACAAGTGTAAGATTATTGCTAAAATCCCTACAGCCAGGAAGACATGTAATCTAGAGAATACTTGCACTGGAAAACTTGGTGACAGTTTGCTTCTGAGATAAATTGGCCTCAGCAAAAGTGTCTCCTGCTGGTGGCCAGTCTGTGTTATCTGTGCCATGAACATGCAATTTCCCCTTGATTGTGCTCCCCACGGATAAGTAAACACATTCAGCAGAGCAGTAAACTACAAAAGACAAGAGCCCAAAAGACAGTAGTAATAATCTGCCTGAGGAGACAAATTCAAACCCTAATTCACAGAGATTCTGAAGATGTTAGATATTCAGATTGTCAGCCTGCAGTAAACATGTCTTTTTTGGAGTATCCGTTTATTAAGATAAAACTTGTATTTTTCCTCCTGCATGGCTCCAGAGTACAAAGCAAAAATACCTTTGTATCCACACTGATTTCCTAGATGTCTCTGGGAGATGTACTGTAACTGACAGATATGAATGAAATATGAAATGCCTGGATTGCCTGGACAGCACAGACTATCCCACACCACCATCTCAATTTAGCCGCACAAACAGAACTTTGCAGCATTGGATGGCTGGGTCAATGTTACAGACATGCAATGGAAGTTAAAAAGAAGGTTCATTTTGGTATGTTAATGGCTCTCCCAGGTGTGGTGTATGGCAAGTTGAGTGAGACAGTTTTATTCCCATATGAATTGTGAAGCATACATTTCCTTAACTAAGGTGAAATAATATCCCTAGCATTTATATGCTCTAAATAGAGGCTGGAGTCTGGATGTTGACTGAAATGGCAGTGGTGTGTTTACTTCTGGCTAGTGACAGTACCCTAATCTTTTTCCAACTCTGAGGACTTCTGCTCGTTAGTGTGCAATATCGTAAAAATCTTCATGTCTCTATGAGCAGAGCAAGAAATCATGCTGTGAATTTTACTAAAGTTAAACTGCTTGGCTTTGCCTTGTCATCGTGACATGTAGGCAGTGTCTAAAATTAATGTTTTAGCACACTGCCATGGGCTGTAAACTAAAAAATTACCTGCCAAGAATACCGCCCCTTATCACCCAAAATAATTAATCTTTTTTTCATTAAAATATGTCACGCTACACTTTCAGAGTCAGACAGTAGTAGTGTGGTTTATAGAACACTATGCTTTCAATTTTTTTGATTTTCTAAAATATTTTACAAGTTGATTTTACTGCAAGAATTATTGAGCCTGTCTTCCTGCTGATAGGTTAGAAAGGCTTTTGTCCAGGCACAGAGTGGACAGTCCATTAAAGGATTTTGAAGCTGATACAAAAGGGCAAACATAGCAACAGAGCACAACTGTAGCAGCAATGGACTACAGAATGTGCACCATTGTGTGTTGATAAAAACCACATGAAAATTAAATGGCATATATCCTGTATAGTACTATATATAGCATGTTTAATGATCAACAAATAATTAGACATTGGAACCATTTCATAAAACATATTTTGGCATTTTACCGTTTAGGTTTTGGATGGCAAAGGTTTAGATAAAAAAACTGATAAAAAACTGTGACATGCTGTGACGGCCCCAGTGAGGCACCTGGATGCCGTGTGTGTATGTGTGTGGGTGTGCGTGTGTGTGGGTGTGGGTGTGGGTGGATTGATATAGTTGTTTCTAACAGGAAAATAGATTTAAAGAAGCATCAGGTATTTAGACCATGTGAACACCACATTACGTGCTCTCTGCAATCCACCACACACCGGCTGTGACTTGCTTTGTCACAGGTCCTTCAGTCTGGTACAAAGACCAAAAAATGATACATTGTTGTCCTTGAGTTCTTGTCTACTTAGGGGTTACAGTGACTTATTAGAAATCAAACGAGGTAAACACACAGTCACATGGACTGACAGGTAACTCATCCATTGGTCAGCTTTGGTGACTTGTTGTCCCGCATCATCAGCACCACATGGACCTGCAGGGGAAAATCAAAAGAAGCTTTATTTTGGTGACTAATTGAAGGTTAGGCTGTACCTCACTGTTCTCTGTGGCTTTATTTGTCTTGAGCTCACAACAAAATAGTTGGTCATTGTCATTATTAATGGATACTTCAACTGGACTTCACGTGTCAGGAATAGTGATTAGACTTAAACGAGGTGTCTTGTACTCTTAATTTATTCTAATTTAGTCACTTGTAGGAATTGTTTATCCATGGATATATGAAGTTATTGGAAGAGAATCTGATTACTGTGACTACAAACACATTACCAGTGCTTTCCAAAATTAGACTGTCCTCACCAGTAAAACAACTGGTTATTTGTTTTAATGTCTAAAGCGACCTTCTTGTGGTTGTGTGTATTATGACTGTTGTTGACTGAAGTAACATAATGTTATAACACCACAAACCTCTTAGGGAGGAGGAGGGTTGGGGTGAGTGGTTTGGGAGTGCAAAGCTTATGACTTTGACATGCAAGACTACTGTGCAACAACCAACACTCAGCGTTAGTGGTGATTTTTAACCATGACCACCAAACCTAACCAAACCATAGCAATAACAGTGGCCAGTCAGGAAAGTGTCACATGAATTCATATGTAATTGTTTTGGCAGCCAATGACAAACAATGTTGTGCTAAGGAAAGGGGCCACCAGATCAGAAAGCATTCACATTTTGAAAGGAAATGACAAATAACATGGTTTGTCATGTGGCTTAAAGGACTTGTTGCCCAAACCAACTGGTGCATTATTTGATCAGTTAAGGCATTCTTTAAGAAACTAAAAAGACTGGGTTAAGATGTTGTTTTTCCATAATTACCGTTGAAGATATACATACTGAGTATTGTTTCAACAAATAGATAATTAAAAATGACAAAATTAGTAATTCTAAGCCGTGTGAACAACTGACCAGTGCTGGTGCGGACAGTCTGGGTTATCTCCATCTCCCATCACTAAACAACACATTCAAGCTTATTATTGGTCCTTTCTTCTTACAGCAGTTGCCCTGTGTTGTGTCTACTGTCAGACCTGACAAATGCATGCATCTTATTAGTAATATAAATTATACTTTTAATGACCAGCCGTAATTAACTAGTCTATCATCCTGCTACAGTCTTTAATTGATGGAAATCTAAGAAGTTGCCAGCATCCTAATTCTGACTATGCTGCTTTATCAGCTAGTATTTTTTATGATCAGAGATGTGGAGATGATGATGGAGTTCTTTGTTTGTTTATGCTGTTAACATTAGTAAAGATCGTGTTAGCAGGGAAAAGGATCATGGTCATAACTTAAAAGGAAAACGAAAGGGCGTGATCAAAATTCTCCCGAGGCCAGTCATGTCATTTCTTTTTTAAGTTCACAGGCACACAAAGTGGAACTGAAACCAAAAAGCTGCAGTTGCTCAGCATCACCAGGCAGAGTAAAAACAGAAGTTTAAATGCTACAGCTTTGTGTCGACCAAATAATGGAAAGCTACTCAGAGCCATTGCTTTGCTTTGATGGAAGTAGCGAACGGTGTTTGTGGAGGCCAGCTAGGACGGACTGTGAGAACCAAAGCATTCAAATGTTACTATTGTTACTGCCATAAAGTGATATATACATCAGTTACAGTTTTTAGGGTTATTCTTGCCACTTTCTGATTGAAAATGACAGTTTGCAATCTTTTTATGGACTCTTGTTTCAAATAAAAATGCAACAACAAAGAAGTGCTGTGCCAAAAGAAATATTACCGTACATGTTTTCTGTATCTGAGTTTGATTAATTTGTGCTTGTCTGTTAGAGGACAGGTAGAATGACTGTGAAAAATGGATATTGGTTCAAATTAAAATATTGTACCCTAACAGGTTTTGCCATTATTTGTTGTTAGGTGTGAATCAGCCATATTATATATAATATATATATATGTAAATATATATGTAGAAATGTATGCATCACTGTAAATGTAGGGATTTGGGTCACTGCGGGCAATGTGGTTCAAACAATCTTAAAGCTGGTGCAACTCCACCTGTGAAATATTGATGTGTGTCTGGGAACTACCACTCCAACAGTCTCCCCATGCTGTAAAGTTAAGATCATTTGATCACCCACCCCAGAGACATCCGCAGCAGTGATTTACTCTCTGTATTTTATTTTATATTTTATCCAGCCGATCATCTATCTTGGCCCGCCACATGGAGCCCGGATTTGCCCTCTGTATTCTGTCTTCCAGATTACAACAGGTTCAGCAGCCTGTCCACCGCCCACCACTCAGCTGAAGCCTTTTGTGGGGCCTATGGGACGTGGCTCTGTGCCGATGATCCTGAGATGTTGCTGGAAGTTTAATCCCCACACTGTGAGAAATGAGGTTCTTCTGCTCTCCCTCTTGCTCTTGCAACTTTGATCAAGCCCTAATGTGATTAGGCAGTGACCCTGACATGACTGGCCCAGGAACTTGTAAAAAAAAAAGCCCAGTGAGTCAGGTGGGGGGGGTGGTAGAACGCCTGATCTGACCAGTAAACCAGGAGAAGAAAGCAATTATTCTGAAGGTGTCTTTCCTCTGTTGCTGCTCTGCCTTGTGGGTAATAAAGGTTTCATGTATTCGTTTTACCCTGGCAAAAATTGCGATCTATAATGACCTGACATTTCTTTTTTAAAACTAGCCAAGAGGCTCATGATTTGAATGTTAACCAGGGCTCGACTTGATGTAAGGTGCAGTCCACTGGGAGGAAGCTCCTTTTGAATTCTACAGGATCTGGGCTCCTCTCACTTGAGTCTTCATGGTAAATTAATGTAAATCTTCCGCTGCCTGAATTACAGAACAAAATGGTTGTGTACGCTTTGCAGTACATCTGCATTAATCACACTCAATACACAACTTATTTCAGTTATTCACATGAGACTTCAGTGGCACTATACCCCTCACAAGCATCTCTTGCTCAGAATCATGCAATGAGCCTGTTTACTGTGGCGTGTACTAGACTGCTCCCATATGTGGTGCACATTGTTCTTGCTGTCAACTCACTGATGATGTGTGGGGTGAAATGCGGTGCCTTAACTTCAGAGGCCAAATGTGTCAAGTCTCGATATATTAACTTCACTCTAATGGACTTTATCAGCCATAGTGCAGGAAGTCATGGAGATTAGAGCGAGAGGGAGTGGATGTTTGATTATTTTTGCATTCTGTTTGGTTCCCTGCACCATGCCAGCAGTTGCATGAGGACACTTAAAATGCCCTTTGGAATCTGTTGAATATGGCATTATACTTCATTTTCAGGTACCTGCATTTCCTCTGCTGATACAGAGGCTGACCACAGCCCCCTAATCCTCCCTTCTTATGCGTTCACAGTGGTTTAGGGCTATGTGTTCTCTGTTTAGTTCCCCAAGATTTCAACAACAATGTAGGTTTCAATGATTTATGATGCTCTCAACGTGTACACAAATGTTTAAGTGCAAAATATAGAAATTTGAGAAATAAATTCAACATGTACACCATGTTTTTAATTAAGTAGTCAGAAACTATCTTGAAGATCCACCTACAGATTGTGTATTCCTTGCTTGCTTTGGCAACCCAAAAGGGACAATGTCAAAGAAGAGACAGAATGTGAAAGATGTCCTGTACAAATGGCAGTGAGATGGAAAAATATGCTGCACCACAAGGGATCTTTTGCCATTAGTCTAGAACGAGAGAGCTGGTGTAGAATGGAAATAGGCTGATTTACAAACATGATGGTGCTTTGGATCAAAAAAGATGTGTCGAATCACTCACATTGTTGATTGCAATAAATGTTTACTTTTGACCAAATATAAAGAAAGTAAGAAGATGCACATATTGTGTTAGATACATTTAATATCCGCATGTGGACCCAACAAAGCCAGATATTTACTGACAACACATAGCCATTATAACGTTCGATGAAGTTTGAAATACCACAGCCAGCAGAGTGTGACTCACTCTAACATTGGGGTTTGAGTCAGTTCAGTTTAAATCTTACAATGGCATAGCTGTGACTCATTGACTTCAAACAGCAACCTAATATAGGAACACTGAAAGGTATCTTGTACAACCACTGCGTCATTCCCATCCATTGAGTTGTAGTAGCCTTAAATTGTTACAGTATTGCATTTTGAAAATAGGGACGAGTGAGCTACCTAATTTAAAAAAAACAGTTTAACAGAGATTCATCTCTCATAAATGTCACTGTGAAATCGACTATTTAACAGCAAGTGCTGTCTTCAGGTGGGTACAAAAGAAACTGACGAACCTCAGTTAGCAAGTGGAGGCTTAGCTCTAGTGTTGCTAAGTAAAATATCACAAAACAAATGTGTGAATGAGAAATGATCAAGCCATCCACACTTATCTCGTTTGCAATTTATTTATATTTGCTGCAAAGGAGATATGTTTGCGGATGTTTAGATTTTTTTTTTCATTATCGTTTTTTGCATCCAGCATGTTATAGTTTGAAAGGTTTGTGAAATTTTGTAAATAAAACAGCTTTGGTCTGGTGCCAGAACTAGTTCACACATTCTGCACAACAATTTTAGCAGCTAAGAAGTTACATTTTCAGACAAGATTTAAAATGTAATGTGAGTAGTACACATCAGTGTAAAATACAGTGCAAAAATGATGATTTTACAACAAAAGCTTAAAAATTCTGCTTTTGTTCTGTTAAGTCTTGGCATGCTACAGCAGCGCACCAGAACTGCAGAGGCACTGGCAACCCAAAGATGCTGCCTGCCTGACTACATCTCTAGTTCCTCCACATTCAACAGCATCTTTCAAGGTTGTGTGGTGCTACAGAAACATAAACTAGCACAGGTGCCTGCATGGTGGCCTTGATAGCTTAGGCAATAAATATAACATTTGGCATAAGGTTCTTTTATTCGCCTTGCCTATTTTTCAATTGTGTAGATTGGGTCAATTATAATGAATATCACCACTTCCAATTTAAGTATCTGTAGCACCTAGAGCTCATTGTGCTGTGGCGTTTTTGCAACACACTTGTCAACTGTTTAATCCACCTTTATGTGCAGAGACCATTTATGTAGCATTAGTAGTAGTATGTTTTATAAAATAACTATGTGAAATTATTTATTTTATGGACTGAAGTCAATCAGCTGTTATGTTGAGTATCTTTGAATAGTATTCTAACTGTAGACAGACATTTGTCTGATTGAGGATGATTACTGAAATTGAGGATTTGAAATCCAAATTGGTAGTCCGTTAAAAGGCAGCAATGTTAAAATGGCCTGTGATCATAACAGAAAGGTTATGTTTTAGACTAAACACACTTTTTACATGAGCCTGTGAGTCCACTTTTTTTCACAGAAGGAAGAAGAGCAAAAGTGAAAAAGTGGGCAGTTATTTTTAAGAAATGGTAGCAGATTATTATATTAAGTAGAACCCTGTCCCTCCTTATGTTAATTGAGTTCAGTGCTGGTCTGTCACTTACATTAAGAGCCACTGATTTAAAATGCAAAAGGCCACACTTTGCATTGTAGTAGGGGACACTGTGCCTCCCCCCCACAAAATCAACACAACTACGCCCCCAACAGTTCCTGTTTGCAGAGACAACAATCACTGGATTACTTTGATATTGAAGAAAACTTTAAAATGGCATGATTCTCAAGCAATTTCTGAAGTTATAAGAAGTGTCTTTTTCTAATATCTATGATTTCTTAATATTTATTCACAACGGAAATCTGGGACAATTATATCCTCAGATTTGGCTGTGTAGTGACACCAAGAGGGAGTACAAATTGATGACACTAACTGCAGCAAGTTGTTAGTAGTCGTTTTAAAGTAGTTAATTGCCTCCATGAGCTGTGTGTCACAGACACTGCTGCAGCTGCAACTGCTGACTGTGTTGATAAGCGAGTCAATTTAGTGGACCAAACTACAATGACTTTGTCTTCATTATCTGCATTGTCTTCAGAGCACCTGAATATACCTGTCCCTTTGACCTCACACAGTATCTTTGCTCTACATCTCTCGCTCCACACCTCCACCCTCCAATTCCAGCAATATATTATCCCCACGATTAAAACAAATGGAACAAATTAAAATAGAGTGCAAGTGGCTTACTTAGTGAGTAAAGAAATAAATACTGTGGCTTATTGTTTGGTAGATGAAAATGTCAGATTTGATCACATGGGATCTAAGCTTGGTTCATATGGTCTCCCTGTAAACACTTTTACTGCTTTACTGCAACATCTTTACTTTTCACATTGGAGCTCTGGCCTCAAAAATGAAACACACAGCAGCTTTCCACTCCACCCAAAATAGAAAACATACAAGTAGTTTACATCCCACACAGAGTGGGCCAGACATCCCACTATCTCCTGTGGTAGCCTTTTGTTACTCCTATTCTTCAGCGTTACACCCACACCCACACACACACTGCTGATCTTTCAGCCGCATTGTGGACTAGTATATCAACATAGACCCCGAAGTAGATCTGAGGCAGTGTCCTCCTCAAGGGAAGTCAATCACAGTCTCCCAGTGGTGAGCCATTTCTCCAGGCCTAGCTGATCATTTTCCCTCTAATATCCCTAGTCCTGGCAGCTCAGAGGCTGATCAATGTTGTTGAAAACAGAAAACTGTCCATTCTGTCTGGGAGTGGTGGAGGAAGTAAAAAAGCACACTGAATTGATGACTTTGTAAATGGAAGCTGGGGTACTTTGTGACACCCTGGGTTTTCCCCCTGAAAGTATGTTCCCTGTCGTCCTCATCACAAACGAATTAGCAATTCAGAGCGTGGCCCTGGGGTTGCAGAGTGTTTATGTGGATGCCCAGTGTGATGAAGGCGCACATTTGTTTCCTGTCACTGACCTGTCACTCACTCCACCATTAGAGCTGAAGGCAGCGCTGATTTTAACCTCAAATAGTAGCAAAGACGTTAGCTGTGTCCAAAGAGGGAGGGACGGAAAGGAAAAAAAATGAGAGGAGTAATCTTTGCCAACTCCACACCCGCCAGTCGTCCCCACACACACACACAGGCACACACACCAAACAAAGCAGACGTTATACCATCAAAGCTGTCGGGGCGAAATGCCCTTCACAAAAGTGGCATACCCAGTCTCACAGTAGATTACACCATGAGAGACAGGCTCTCTGTTTTTAAACAATATTATATGGGATCAATATTCCTAATTAGCACTTCTAATTAAGTAGCCTAAAGTCTTTGTCAGATATTCAGATTGTATTATATATTTTATTCTCACTCCTCCAGGCTGATAAAGAAGTCTCCTCTGCCTTCTTGGGACATGAAGGTGCACCACGGTCTTAATAAAGGCAGCTTACAGTAACTTTACATTGAGTTTGAACTAAAAGATGCGGCTTAGCCCCAAAGCACACGCCTCGCATTGTGTAATGTAGATTAGTGGCAAAGTGCATTACATTTAAATGGCATTTAATGCTTTTCATCACACTGATCCAAAATACTAACAGCAGGTGTTAAATGAGATTCAGTGCAAGCAATGATGAAGATGGAAATAACACCTTGTGTTATGCAGGGGTTATTTTATATTCACTGCTCACAGATACTGTATGCCTTCAGTATCTGCCACAGTAAAAGCATGTTGGCCGTAAGGCAGCTGTATAAATTCAAAATAGGGGATTTAGCCTATACAGCAGTCTAATGTTTAGTCTTAATTCTTCATTTGTTTATTGTCAGATTAAATAGGTGTAGCTTGTGGAGTTTGCTTTCTATCCGCCTTCTTCTTTCATGCAATAAATTGGCGTATTGCCACCTTTCTTGGCATGTTACCACTACCAGCTGTCAGTCAGTGGAATAGCATGAAACCATCAGCAGGACTGTGCATTACATGACAATACATATATTTAGCTGAAGCTTTTGTCCAAAGCCACTTACCCGAAGTGCATTCAACCATGTGGATACAGCCCCCTACAGTGCTAAATTTAGAAATAATAATATAAAAGGGTTGGGGGTTTGTGGTTTTTCTTTTATAGGCCAAGGTGCAGTCTGAACAGATGAGTGTTCAGTTTGCAGCAGAAGATGTGTGGAGTTTCTGCTTTCTTGATGTAAATTGGGAGCTCGTTCCACCATTGTGGCGCCAAGGCCACAAACAGTTGAGGGAGTAGCAAGCCGATTTGCAGTAGCAGAGCATAGTAGACAGGGCTGGGGTGTGCATGGGTGTTCTTGTGTGCGTGCACAAGATACAAACAAAATGTTGCATACTGCTGCTAGTGTTGCCTTTAGACAACATTTTTAACCAGCACTGTTTTGGCCACTTGGGTTCAGCAGAAGCAGCTTTAAACACAGCAATGACATATTATTTCATAAAGGTGATATGATGAACCAGTTAGCAAACAGTTATTCATTTACACATCCTGCAAATAACATTTGCAATCATTAGGAATGCTAATGTCCAATATTCAGTCTCCCCTTTGCCCTTTTCTCCATTTCCTCTCTACTAACTCCTGAGGGAAACATTTGGCAATTTAGCTGCTAAATGCTGCACTGTGTCCACCAGCTGGTCACTAACTGTGTGTGTCTCCGTTTGGTGCTGAGCAGGTAGTATACAGTCAGTTTTTATTTCATTCACAGAAAACAGCTACCTGTTGTGGTTGCAAACAAAACTGATGACAGTGGCTATAAAACCAAAAGAATGAGCTGAAAGATGTTTAAACTCTCCATAGAGTTGACTACAGTCAGGTCACCTGTCTCAGTGGGTTCATTACTACAGTATGAGTGAGTCAGATTACACGTAGTAATTTGAATGGTTGTTAATTCAAAAATATTGATTAGAATAGCTACAACCCAAAGCAACCCCATCTGATCCTGAAAATAAACACATCCTCAACTAAAACTGTTATTGAGCAAGATCAGCATCACTTTTTCTGACAGTGTTGGGCAGTTTGTAGCTTGTTATTCTTTTACTTTGTATTGAACAGCTGTTTTGTAGACTGGTCAATCAATCAACATACTGTTGTCTACCAAAATGTCTAACCTGCCATTTGATGTTCAAATATTTCAACCCTTGCACTTTGTAATGATGGGTAGCATTAACTTCCTAATGATTGTCTGATAATTGAGAACCACTACATGGAGAAGTATTGTTATAATGCATACCAACTACTAATACTGTGATCCTTTTAACATGCATTTGAATGACATTCAGCACACGTGGAGTGTAATAACATAGCTTGCCGCATGAAACAGACTAATCAACGTGTTATTTCCTACCACATTTTTATCCACCGGTTCTATATAGGATGACAGCTCATTGTAACAGCTCAGTGTTATTAAATTCAATGGCGGTCATGTCAGCTCAGGTTTTATATATGGGGTGTTTGTCCGTAGCTGACCCTAATTATTTAAACGTAGCATTAATCCTCAGAATCCGGGGGATTGTGAAGCTGAATTAGGGTCAGCCCGAGGTTAATGATGGTCAGAATTATCTGGGTGGTTCTCAACACAGTCTTTTAAAAACCCTGCATATAATGTGGCAGCTGTGTGATTATAGCTTGTAGTCTGCTCACCTTGTAGACAAAACTTTGTTCATGTTTGGTGGTCTGGAACCAGTTTTAACCTTTACTCTGTTGAAATATGTGTTATATATTGCCAAATGGTTCTTTCATTTGACATTTCTTGTTGGTATTTGTCAAATGTTATCAACTATACAAGAAGCCCATCACACAGAGCTGTTTAATAGCACATATCCCAGCGGGTTAAGTGTCAAGGTTTGACTGCTTTTGATTTCTGTCAAAAGATTGAGAGTGTCTGGTCTTTCACTGTGCAACAGCCTAATCAATAAGAACTTGGGTGGCCACTTACATGTTCTGCATGAAAGCATTCACTCGGGTACAGTTCCTCACAAACAAAGTGCCCAGGAAATTAAGTGAAATGAATAGTGAAATACCAGTCCAACTACTGTAGGTGAAAAAATGGTGGGAATACTAATTCAGTACTTCTTGAAAGCTTTTGATGTGATTTTGACATGAGTTTTTTTTTCAGGCTACACTACAATCTTTGCATATCAACAGATCTAAGTATTAGTGGAAGGTAAATAGGGGTGTGAAGTGCTCCCAATATTCTAAATAACCAGAGCAGACCGTACATGCATGTTTTGCTAGTTTAGTTTGTTGTCAGGTAAAGTAGCTGGTTACCTCTTTATCCTCAGCATTAAACACTATGGTGGATGAATTACTGCTAAGACATAATGATGATAAAACTTATTCATATAAATATAACCAGGCTTCCACATCTTTAAAGACAATACTAATTAATGGAGACCAGATCCAGACAGCAGTGCACACAAATAACACCACAAAAAACAGTTTCAATAAATCACATATGAGATTTCCAGACTTTCAAGTCACCAATTTAGCATATTTATACCATAATTGTAATCTACAAATAAATCCTGTTGAAAGACTATTTAAAGTCCATCTTGTATTTTACACTTTTGAAACAAAAACATTGCCATAAATTTATAAGTAGTTTTGTCATCAAGGTTTGGTTCATCTTATAAACTATGAAATTCTGAGTTCTGCCAGATGCTTGGATGCAATCAGGTGCTGCTCGAGGTTAATTTTCCTTTGGCATATCATTATCCTTCAAGTTTGTTTTCACCATGCATCTTGCAAGCACAAAGGAAGTAATTTAATTCCCTTACTCATTCTTGTTTGACCTGCTTTCAATGCAGCAAAATCAATATTTATATGGTTGACATATGCAGAGAAAAATACAGATTGTGTAATTACTTTTTTTGCAACAGGAAAATGCCCGTTGTGATTTTATAAGCGAATACATTTTAAGAAAACTTTCAATTTGTTAACTGATCACTCTCAGAATGGCTGAAGGGGCCTGAAGCCTCACCTGTTTGTGATCCTAATAAGGAGATCAGTCAGCCTGACAAGAAAGGCTTTAACTTAATTAATAGCATGGCATGGCTTAGCCGGCATATATGTAGTATTAGATGCCTTACAGCTCTCATCAGGTTCAACATGACGGCACTGGTAGCCCGTGACTTGGCATAAGCAGTATCTAAGGAGGAGTGCATGGGGCCCTGGGGTGCACTTGATTCGGTCATCAACATAATGAGGTAATTTTAAACAGATTGCTGCTGAGACAGATAATAGGCACATCATCAATGTGGTGGCCTGACCTTTACTAACAAAGCGTAAAACCGTCATGGTCTTGCTTGATGTTCATGTTCTCAGGGCACTATTGCAATAAGCCTTTGTACCAAATGATGACGATTCAAGAAATGTTTTCCCCCTTGGAAATGTTGTTAATTGATAATGATCAATGAAAATGATTAGATGATTATTAGTCTTTTCTTACTTTGCAAGACATTAGATTAAAAGTGCAAAATAAAGAAAAGGGAACTACTAAATCCAAAATTACAACCACTTAGAAACCCCATTACCATTTCCTTTTTGATTGGCAGGTCTTTTAATACAAGGACTAGCAATACACATGAAATAAATAACTATATAGGCTGTGAATTATTTCTCATGCAGGTAAAGTAAAACAGCAAAATGTTTATAATCTTTTTTGTATCATCTAGGGGTCAGAAAGAAATTAGCGCATACTAGTAAGATTAGAATCTTATGATCTTAAAGGTATTTAGTGCAGATATTGAGAAACTCGCAACAATATGCAGGAATGGTTCAGAATAACATCCATATAAATAATACTAGAATTCTTTTTACTCAAACTGGATGTAGATTTAAAATTGAAACCACATTTCATGGCTATCCATTCGATGTTGGTTAAGATAGTTCTGTCTATAGCAAAGTGTTTGACTGAACTACCAAATTAATAAAATAAAAAAATACATTTTTAAAGATTTATTTCATTTTCACTGACAATCTATTAATATATGTTTTCATTTTGTATGTTTTGTAAGTGTGTCTATGTTTGGTATGGGGAAGGATCTACCTTGCAGCACATTAAATGTTGGAACTGGCAGTGCAAGCCTGTTATTGACTTTGTACAAATTGACAACCTCAAATAGCAACTCTGCTCTGACTGATGTTCTCATCTTACCATGCTGCTCAATGAGAGATGCACACTCTATCTCCGGCCAGTGAAAAATTTTGCTTTTTTGGTAGATATGCCAACTTGTATGCACTGTCGAGTCTCAGCAGGGCTTAGACTGATCTGGAGGAGCTCTGGGCTTTCATTTTGAGGGCGCGTGTGATTTTAAGTACTTTATTTTTTACCTTATCTGCCCTGTGTTTCCTTTGCTGGCGAGAACACGAGGCTTTTACAGCCTCTACATCTGTTTTAATAAGAATAAGAAAAATGTCACCATGTGACAACACAGCAACATTACAGAATAGGACAAATTAAGTTTAGTGTTAAATTAATCTCCCAATGAAATAGCTCATTTTGGGCAGCTGGCTCTGCGGTTAATCTCAGCATCATCTGTAAAATAATTTCCCAATTTCTAAAAAATAAAATTGTCTAAAGAACAAATGGATAATACAGAATAATAGTCCACATGCATCATGGGCTGTTATGATGCCTGTTATCAACATCCCAGTCATTAGTCATCATGGACAAATGCTCACTGTTGCTGGCAACAGACATTAGAGAGATGGAGTGCAGCAGTGTGTTGAAGAATGTATTATCCATATTCTTCTTCCAGCCAGTTTTCTGAGTGTTTTGTTACCCTTACTTTGTCTAATTAAACCATTTTGTGATGTGAACAGGTGAGTTCCATTATGGATTTCTTTGTAAAAAATATGATTTTGTGTTTTGTATACTAAACCTAAATGCTACATTATACTACTCTTGATATGTAAGTACCTGCTGTCTCTTTCCCATAGAGGCAGCAAATTATCTCATATGTATTACCAGTATTATTTATCATAAAAACACATTTTATAATTTTTTGGAATGAATCTGTTTCTTAGGTAAATGTTTCCTCTCCTCTCAGTCCTTGTCAGCAGCACAGTAGATTACATCATGGGGAGAAGCGCTGCAGATTAAAAATGTCAATTTCCAACGTCACACTTTGCTCTATGATATACAGCCGGGGGTTGGGAATGCACACAGGAATCTGAACAAGGACTCTCCACTCGAATGTCACAGAGTAAACACCTGCTAGAGCCATGTTCACACACACACACACACACACACACACACACACACACACACACACACACACACACACACACACACACACACACACACACACACATAGGACGTGACTGTCTTGACTCCTCATGACACGACTATACACTCTAATCTCTGTTAGGGTTCACCTGGTGCGCTGCATGCTTTGGTCTGAATAATGTTTTTCCATCCTCTCCCTCCTAAACCACGCTGTCCTTTGACTTGTTTACACAGATTAAAGATGTGATGTAGAAATATGTGCTGGATCAAACCGCCTCTGCTGAGGCGTGACAAATGTCAACATGATGAAGGTGAGGACTCTAATGCTGTATTATCTCTGCTACATTGTTTAGTGGATACAACAGGGGAAGCAGGTGTGATCAATGTCCAGCAGAGACAGACACACATTTCTAACTGTCTCCACTTGTGTGTGGGGGAGGGGGACAATCTATTTAGCCAGGGGGAGGGGGGGCTGGGGGATGGGTCAGGCAATCCAATCTGAAGATGTTTGCTGGTTGACGGGGTAGAAGCAGTGAATGGACATGGCACAGTTTGGCTCTGGGAGATTTCTGTCTGACACTGTCAGGGAGGATGCACAGGAGTGGGTCGAGGACAAAATGGGAAGGTCAGCGCAAGACAGGCAGGTGACACCTGATGTATTGTGGGTTAACAGCCTCCGAAGGATGTTACCATCGGCTCAGCCCACAACAGAGACACCTATGAAACAAGGCGGAAATCCTTCCTCTTCCCTGCATACCCATGATGTTAAGTAACTGAGTTTCTGTATTTTGTTGATGAATGTTAAATCAAAAACATAATTCTATAAAAAAGTCAATAGTCAACAATTTAACAATTCATCTGGTGATCACGAAGTAATGAAATTTAGTTTACAAAAACATCCCTAGTTGTGTAAAGTACAATATAAAGGTTTCCCCAAACTGTTACACAAAATATGTGTTTGTCCGTTTTCCAAAATTACCT
This sequence comes from Nannoperca australis, assembly GCA_036023655.1. Taxonomy (NCBI): domain Eukaryota; kingdom Metazoa; phylum Chordata; class Actinopteri; order Centrarchiformes; family Percichthyidae; genus Nannoperca; species Nannoperca australis. Next base: position 21,885 of record JAVQJD010005954.1, read on the forward strand.
ATATGGCTGATTTTGGATCCACCACCACTATGTTTAATGTTTGGTTAGGTTTAGGTACAAAATCAAACTTGCATAAGATTAGTTAATTTACACCACACTTAATACAGGACACACTACTTCCTGTTGGCATTGGACGTAAAACATAAAGTAGTACATAACATCCTGTATGTACATAATACCTGGGGATACTAAGAATTATATCAGTTGAGTGTGTGACTTGTTTCCCATTTCATACTAACCATTTTCTTTACTCCAAAACCATGTTATACCAAGGAATAGTTTGATATTTTGGGAAATAATTATTCACTTTGTTGCCTGGAGTCTTTTTCATTGTGATGACAAGAAATCACTTCTCCCAGACCAGAGTCAGGCACATAATCCCCCATGAAACAGTTTTTTTCACTTTTTATCTGTACTATTTTGCACAGATTAAAAAAACAAGTGCAAGTATCAATTGTTCATTAGTGAGCTTTACAGATTCTGGTAGGTGGAGCCAGGTTAACGGTTTCCCCCTGCTTGGCTTTCTCGTTAAATATCTTGACAGAAAAAGAGTGGTGCACAAAACTGTAACAGCGTGTAGACATTGTGCAACGAGAAAACCGAATGATAATTTGAAAAGACATCACCCTGGTGGATCAGTAAGCTATGTTAAGTTCCAATAATACATGGAAAATATTGTCTCATTTCTTTTTTTTATAATTCGAAAAATGATCTGTGACTCCAATCTGTTATCTGATCCGAACTGTGAGTTCTGTGTATGGGTTTTTTTTGGCACTGGATATAAAACAAAAACCATGTCACTGAACAAATTCCAGAGTTTTGCAGAATCATCCAATATCAGCATTCTTGTCTGGCGAACGGGTTGGACTCACCTCGACCCTACAAGGTTTTCATGCTACTTTCACCTCAGCTCCAAATAGACAACGCTCATACTTTTTTGTGAGGACAAAAACAAAAAAAATCTTCAGTCAAGTAATAAATGATTAATTGCATTACTTTTCAGAGCTAATATTTAACTTTTTTAAAAAGCATCAATCACAAGGGCTGTGTGATTCAACAGTCAGTTGACAATAGTTAAATTGCTTTTCAGAGTCTTCAGTATTGGAACATGAATCACATCGTTTTATCAACAGTTAATGTGGGTGAATCTCCCTAACCCTAACCCTCCCACTCTGGAAAAAAAAAAGATCATTAGATCACGTCAGTTTTAGATTTCTGACAGAAAAACAGTCTCTGGCTTAAACATGTAAACTAATTATAATACAGCACACTGACCTTTTCTCTCACCCTTTTTTAAAGGCTGCTCTGCTGAAAGGCTCTAATTAACATTCGCCTCCAGCAGCTGACCGGCGTCTTCTGGGAAGCAGAGAACAGTCCTGGCCGGGCTGTCGTCCTGTAAAACACAGCAAAACACCATCAGTTCATCTGTTCACCCCCACCCCTACACCCCTACACCTCTACACACACTCCCGTTTCCCACTCTTGCTCCCTCCTCTCACCACCCACCCCATTCTCGTCTTCCACTTCTGTGAAAAAGAAACAGCTTAAAAGATGCTCATAGATGCTTCTATTAGAGATGCTTTCTATGTTTTTACATTTTATCTTTTCACTCAATATTTATGTAGCTGACTGACAGCTTGCAGCAAGCACTTAAGGACACGTGGGAAGTGGGTGAGTTTAACAAGTTTAGATGGAATGGACAACATGCTGGTGATTTTACAGCCTGACGAGTAGCGGCTGTAACAGTTTAAAGATGGTACCCACTACTTGATCATTGTCAGGAATCCTAATTATAAATTGTTGGGACCGTGAATATCACACAAAATCCCTTGACAGTTTTGCAATCAACTCATGATGGCACCTGGTCTGGACTGCAGACTTCACATGTTTCACAGGTAGTCTGTGTTAAAAACTCAGTGGGTGTGTATATTTCTTGTACGTGTGTCTTGTGTGTAGTGTGCAGATGTGAAATGAAAGCAACAATAGGTGACATGTCCAGTGTTTGTTGCCCTTTAGGCCCTGCTGCTAGTAGAGCAAAAACTAAATTAAAGCTCAAACAGCCAGAACATTTTTTTAAATAAAACTTTCCTTATGCCTTTGTGCACATTGACAGTGATGAAGACACAGTAGCTCTAAATCAATGACTGCTCCAGTCCTTTTTTCCCTCTGATGTTCTCTGTCCTTGATCTCAGAAGCACCTGAAGATGCAGTTATAGATGACTACAGTCATCATCTCAGTGCTGTTTTGGTGCTGTATTTACTCTGCTTCTGTTAACCCTTACTTGGGTTGTAGTATCAATATCTATATATGACACACTGAGCTTTCTGTATCTTTTTGTAATAAATACCATTCTCCGATCTCACTCAGAAAAAATGTATTTCTGACTTTTTTTTCCAATGGTAAGCAAGGAAAACCTCAAAAAAATTAACCCAGAGTGAGTTTTCTAATCTGTGATTAGTTAAACATTTTCAGTCAAGGTCAAAGCATTTCTTCAGCTCTGCAATTCAAAGTGTTACAGTATCCCCTCACTCAAGATAAGTTCAGGTAAAGTGAGAATACCTAGTGAAAATGATTCCCCATACCTTCTGCCATTTGTGTAGTGCCGAAAAGTACTCCCTACGCACCTGCCATTTTTCACTGGAAAAATCAATCAGCTGCATCAGGGAGGCTTATTTTCATCATCACTTCATTGACTTTCTCCCTGGCAAAATTTTCTTTACAACTACCTAGTGATACAGCTGGAGGCTAAGGAGATAGCACGTCTTAATGAGCTTGTGTGTGCACGTACTTCTTTTTCCTTTAGCCTTGTTAGCTGACATTTAGTGAAGTTGCTCACATGTTGCTGACAAAAGCAGTCCCAATAATGCGCTTGCTAGGTGAGACACATATAGCTCTGCGCTTGATCTTTGCAGCTCAGATGCATGATCCTCACACGAACGGTCAGAAGAGCAAAACCAGATGACACAGAAGCACCCTGCTGGGATTTTGTGTTGATTTAGAAATTTTATGAATGGCTTTAATGATGCTGCTCATGTCAGGATGGATAAAGCTGCAAAAGGTTTTGATTGCTTTGTCTTCAAAGTGTATGACCAAACCATAGCTGCAGCCAGTACACGTTTAGTACATTCACATTGAGTTTAAACATAGAAATCCTTCACTATATGCAAATCAACATTATGCATGTTATTTACTTGGGTTGGACAACAATTGGTATGTCAGTCAGGGTCGCCCCCCATAGCAATGATGGAAGTTCATCTGACGCAAAAAAAACTTTATTATTATTATTATTTTGATATTGTTTGTTCAGATACTAATAATGTGCTTTTGGGAATTGATTCAGCATTTAAAGGCCAAATGTGTATCTCAAATTTACACTCATAAGTTAATGCCCATGTCATAAAAAAGTGAAACTTCTGAAAATGTAATATGCTGTCCCATTTAACTGGTCCAAATTGCAATAAAACAATTCATTTGCATCCATATCATATTGTAAAATCCAGGTATTATGTCAATACAATTAAGAATATGCTACTCTTTATGAGGCAATACGCTTCACTTCACAAAAAGTATGCTGTTAACAGCTCAAAATGGAGTAGATATTTTCTTTTCTTTATATCTTGTGTAGACATTGTTTGCTTAACCAGCTTTGGTATTATTAAATAATAATCTGTAGAGCTTTATCTTGGTTCCTAAAATAAACAGCAGGTTATTCAGTGATTATATTGATCCAATTTTTAAACCCAGTGCAGAATTGATAATACAGTCCTGTTTGGCTGTTGCCATGGAGATCATTGGTAGCAAAGCATTTTCCATTATCTGCAAGGGATTAGGTATTTGACTGTAGGTCAGACAACTCTTGCATTGGTAAGATTGCATGGGGTAATTACAACATACCCTGGGCCTTTTTTGTTGTTGTTGTTGTGGTTCCATTCGCTAATAAAACAAAAACGTCCTTTTTAACTGCAACTATCTATCCTTCTGAGGCAGCTGTGGTTGTCTTATAATTGACTCAGCTTCGTCCTTGTGGCCACTGAGGTCTTCCATGTTTTCCAATGCTGACCTTATTCTCAGCATGTCTGATGTGATCCAACATGACATTAAAGTATGTCCCCTGGACCACCAAATGGCTCTTAGTGCTGTGTGCCTTCAGAAGAGGACCGGCTCTCTGGTTCCCTCTACTTTCCTACAGGGAATTAACCGATCATCTCCAGTTTTCCAAATGGACCTTAGGTTTTGCACTGAGGCAGCAAGAGCACCACTATAGAGCCACTCCTCAGGTAGTCAGGTAGGTGGAAAAGTGTGAATGAATGTCACTGAGGGAAGGAAATGCATGTCATGGATTGTTGTTTTTTATCAGACCTACATGCAGTATATCCATGCTCAGTTGAAGAAAGGAACACTGAAGTGCAACAAAAGGTTGTGTGGTCAGAGTGATCTCTGAAGTCACCGAAGTGTGTTAAACAATCTGAACATTCAAATACCCTGACCAACGTGGCTGTGGCCTCACCCAAGGGACGTGAACTGCGCTAATGGAAATCAATGAAACCACTGGCATTTCAAATGTGGCTTGATGAGATGTGTGAGGTTACTGAGAGAAAATGGATACATTGATCAGAAGAATAAATTGATGGTATTGCACAATGTTTCTCAGAGGGAGTTGATGTGGACCAAACATGGGCAGAGTGACCTGTAGCTTGCCGTTGTCCAACTACCATTATGTCAAAAAGATCCGATGCTAAGTTTTGCCTTAAGGGGTTCCAGCCGAGAGCTCAAAGAGGACTGAGCCCCAAGGGTAATCATCGGTACCTAACACCAGCAGGAACAAAAGACAAAGCATCACGGCAGGATACTGTGAAATGTTAGTCTGTGATATTACTAGCTGAGGTACAGATCTTAAATCGAAGTTATGTGGGTGTTGGATGTGTTTTAGAAGGTTCCCCATGAGAATTGCGGTGAGAAATGTTCTTTGCCGATGGAAAGGGGGAGAGAAAATGCATTCTTACCTCCTTTCTCTAAGATACAAAGTTCAAAGTTGAACCACCAGCCTCCTCATCATACCGTCTCGTTATTTTAGAAGAAAAAGCATTCTTGCCATGTCAAAACAAAAAAATAAAACATTAATACGTGTTATTTCATGTTTGTCCAACGTAAAGTCAGTGATAGTGATAGAAACACACTGTACAGTGTTCTTTCTCCGCAGACTGAACCAAGTAACAGTGCAGGCTCTCTTACAATGAGGATTTCCAGCCCATTTGTTTTTCAAATGTGTATTTGTAAAAGACATGCTTGCATCAGTCTTTGTTATTTGACTTCCCAATTGTAAATATTCTGAATGAAAGTAGGAAGGCTAATAGATATAATTGCAATGCTATCCGTTGCTCTGATAGACCTTTTGTTATTGAAATGTGAATACGCTGATGGCTCTTTATATTAGCAGCCACTTTTGATAATTACAAACTGCTATTATCAGCAGGTTGAAGGGTCTGAATCAGATAACCCTTGGTATAAGCAAAAAGAGGCATTAATGGATGTTTTATGGCTGGATTGGTTTAATGATGAACTAATGAGCATTGTGATTCACTCTGTTATAAATATGTCCACATCCAGCGCCTTGTCCGCGAGGGGTTCAAGAAATAAGGAATGTTGTTTGTTGAAACAGCTTTGTTAATGAGGACCCTTATGAACAATGACACGATTGTTCTGTAGAGTTAAATGAGTATGTTGTTCAATTGGATGGAGAGAACAAAGTCAATAAGAAACTTGGGAGAAACTGAGGCTGTGAGCAGAAAGCTGCCTGTTTGGCAGACAGACAGCTGCTGTAGCAGCACCCAACAGCTTTCTGTAGACTCTGCCTTTGACAGCCAGGGATAAATGGCCATTAACATCCATGATCACTTAATATACCTGTCATTAGCCATCAACGGTGCATTAACACTGCTAGCTTGGGCTTACCACAGAGGAAGAAATACAGTATAACCTAAAAAATTTTTTATTCCCACATTTTGCCAATTTGTCTTTTGTGCTCTCATAAGTGCTCTTAGGGAAAAACTAAAAGTATGTTAAAAGTCTTCACACACACATTAAGTGTGCTAAACATATAATCTTTGGCAGTCAGCATTTGTGAACACAAATCTGTCTTTAAGCTTGAAAAAGGAGAGCAAAGCGTTAGGCAAAGCATTTTAGCATTGATTTGTAGACACTGAGGGGGCCACCACTACAACATTCATTCAGACTACACCACTGTTTGTTACTAGTATCAATATTAGGACAAGGGAAGGGATGGCTCATGACAGTTGATTACGACATTTATTGTTGCCTTTCTAAATGACCCTCATGAATCATTAACTTGTTCCAAAGATTACTAAATTAATAAGGTTTGGTTAAATTTAGGTAACAAAAACTACACAATAGAAACTTGAAAACAATGTAGGAGAGAGTATGTGTGTGGCTAAAAGAAACTAACATTAGCAGAAGATCTGACACTACAACCTCTGGTGTTGATGTCATACGCGTCAAACACCCAACCATCCACCTTGACCTCCTTCCTAAGATGTTTTGCAGCTGTATAAATACATCATGCTACTTATGTCTTTGCTGCTTTAAAGTGTTTGAACAAACGACCCGTGGTCATGGTCATTTTTCTGATAAGGACACTTCCTTTGAAAACAGCTGTCTCAGTTTCCTGGTGTTTCTAATCTCTGTTTCCACCTCTTGCACATATCCTTCCCAGAGACCATCTTGATGAGTCTGTGTTATTGTCTCACCACATGCTGAAGTGACGACTGAAAACATCCAGTTGCTTTTTAATCTGAGAGCAGTCTCATTTGCCCGACCTTCACACTTTTTCAGATGCATTGGAAACAAACACGAATACGTTAAAGGAACATTTGGTCCCCAAATTTGTTCCCGGAGCTTACAGTTCCTGGAACTGTTGTCGAAAATGGGTATTTGTAGACACTGACAGAACTTAAGCAGATTTTCCAGGACTGAGAACATATTTTCATATTTTCATATCTGCAAATCTCATTTTTATGAAAAGGATCACAGACTCCAAGTCTGTTAACTCCGCCTTACCAACATTGTCAGCAAATCACCTTTAGAAATTGTCCTTAGAAACAAGCACAGATTTGAAACTGTTCTCCTGATTCTGACATTTGGATGAAGTTGACTGCATGAACACATACAGCAACAACTTCTGCTGCCCCAAATCACATTCTGATGCGTAACTGCAGTTTTATTGAAGATATGCTCTGTAAAGTCAACCGGCAGTTTCTGTCAAAATAACGTTTTCTCTCAATTTGCTCTAAAAAAACAAAAACAAAACAAAACGGACAATAGAGTTTGGACCCTGGCCAGTCAATGAAATGTTTTCATTAATAGAGTCATTAAAAGAATAAGAAGCTGTATATGTATAAATGGATTTTCTGGTAATTGTTTTTGTAGCCTGAGGCTTGGGATGCGGATTTGTTTTGTTGGTCTGTTTATTTCTTTCAGTATCATAGCTAAGGGTTGCCCATTTTCTGCATGAATATACTGTTTGGAAAGCATAGATGCCAGGTCATTTTAATTAGGTCCAAAGGTCCAAGAAAGGGGACATCTTTCCTGCCAGCACTCTTCCTCTTGTTTTGCCAGAAATTGATATGCAAAATTAGATTGTGTTATCTAACCGCTACTGAATCTCTTTACATTTACAACAATCTGTAAATATAAAATTAGAAGCTGTGAGTTACAGCACTCCAATAGATTCTGGTAGTGTTGTTGTTACAGGATTATATAAATTCAAGTTTTCTTTCTACCTAAACTTGACATGAACACATCAACTACCTACACTTGTGGACAAAATTGTTGGTATCCTTCCGTTAAAGAAAGAAAAACCCACAACGATCACTGAAATAACTTAAAACTGACAAAAGTAATAATAAATTAAAGCTGCAAGTAGGTGAAGGGGCCCTCGCCAACGTGCGCAGGTCGGGGCGTGCTGCAGTCGAGGCGGGAAGCGTTCGAGAAGGCTTACAAAGCTGAAGCGATTGTCTCACAAAGCTTACTTCTTGTGTCCAGCAGGGGGCGCTATGTCTAGGACACAATATTGTCCTAGACATATGACGCCAGATGTCATCATAGCTGTCCAAGCATGAAGCTAGAGAAGTTTGAAGCGAATCGGATCATTTGCTGTGAAATTACATGAAGTTGTTGTTGCATGGCGAGAAAAACAGGAAGTCAGCCCCCCCCCCCGCTCCCCCCACCTCCTCCAAAATGATGTGAGACACAGTTTGGGGTCTCTCGGACAATGCATGGCCGAGTAGTAAACTACTTCCTGTATGGCGGCGAAACGCGTATATTCCACGCCCCATAACTTCCTGGCCGTGTGATCAAAACTGTAGAAGAAGTTCGTCAAAGTACAGAGGGTGGAAACGTCAAAAATTAGGCAAAATATTGATATAAAGATATTAATAACTCACTTCCTGTTGGGTTTGGCGTGGGGTTCAAAGAGGCGTATATCTAAGTCTGGACATGATACATAAGTGTACAAAATTTGGTGACTCTAGCTCAAAGTGAAAGGAGGGGGCATTTATTTTGAAAACTATAGGTGGTGCTATCTTTTCTTCAAAGCTTCTGGGAGAATGTCCTTTGAACATATGAGACAAAACTGGAGCTTTTTGGCAAGTCACATCATCTCTATGTTCACAGATGCAAAAATGAAGCATACAAAGAAAAGAACACTGTACCTACTGTGAAACATGGTGGAGGCTTGGT
>JAVQJD010005959.1:0-11451 GCA_036023655.1 Nannoperca australis
CTCCAGTGAGGTGTTGAAGATGTCAGTGAACACCAGAGACAGCTGATCAGCACAGTGCTTCAGGGTGGAGGGAGAGACAGAGTCTGGTCCGGCTGCTTTGCGGGGGTTCTGCCTCTTAAGCAGTTTGTTGACATCGCTCTCCAGGATGGAGAGAGTTGTCACTGTGGTGGGAGAGGAGGGGGCCTCTTGGGTGGGCAGTTGTGGGAGGACCCAGGCCCCTGCTGTGGTGGGGGAGGTGGAGATGATACAGACTTCACCTCTGATCGAAGAGAGGAGCACTAAACTGGTCTATCTCCATCACGTCACTGGCATTAATACATTAAATCGACCTTTATTTATTTACTTATAATTAAATGCTGGTGTTTAATCATTTAAAGAGAAACTCATGTAACGAGGTAGAGTAAATACTGCAACAAGATGATCAGATGTAGCCACAGTAACGTTATATTTAACAGAACCGAATAAAAACTACATTATACAGACTATCTGTTCAGTATCGGTGTATGGATTGCTTTAGTTTTTTGGGTTGAAATCTGCAGATTGGAAAGACATTTCAACCACTTTAGTTTTGCCAGAATAAAATGCAACGTGGGAATAAAGGTTGAAGCGACACAGCAGCATATTGATAAAACCAGACAATATTTCTGGGTATCGATGAAAAGCAGAATGACATCAATGCTCCATATAGTGCACATAATAATGAATAATGGTGTGTTTTCGCCACTGTCCGTCAGGCGGTATGTCTGGCGTCCTATGCGTGTTTCCTCGGCCTTCTTTCGTCCCGATCTCGCAGAATACATTGCGCACCGTTTTGGCACGACTGGTCGTAATCCGTTTATTTCTGTACAAACGGGCCTAAATCAGACTCGGCAAAATGCTCGCAACAGTCCGCAAACAGCTGAGGAGTCACCCCGCTGTAAGTATAGCTTGGTTTATATTCAATAAAGGTCCATGTTTAGAGATCTCGTTTTAAACTTGGATCATCTGTGACGGCTAACTTAGCTTAGCCAAACTAGTTAGCGTTACTAGCTTTAGCATGCTAGCTCTCTGACTTTGAGAAATTCCGTTACAAACTAAGAGATACTTATTTATTTTTGTATGTACAATTGTGGATTATTACAGTTTCCAATGCCAATGCGTCTGGTAATTGATTCTTTTGGAGTCAAGTCACGGCTTCATCCACAGGACGATAGCAACTGGTTATTAGCCAAGAAGAGGGTCTGCAGTGCTATAAATAGCAACTAGTTAGCATGCTCGCTGGCTAGGTAGCGTTAGCACGTAACACTACATACTACATAACAGAAAGTCAGAATTAGTTTAAAGTGACCCATCTCAACATCACAGCTGTTGTTCACAAGGCAGTTTGTCTCGCGGGCAAATGATTTGAGGCAGAGTGAGCAGCTAATGTTTAATATTACTTTACACTTTAAAGAAGTTTTTGCCTTGGCTCGTTGGGCAGGACCGTGTTTTCAGTGTACACAAGATGTCAGCAGTCTGTGTTTACTGACATCACTTCCTCCAGCTGTGAAGGTTTCTTACCTTCCTGTCTGTCACCTACAGCTGATCCCCCTCTTCTTCTTCATCGGTGGAGGGGCAGCCATGTCCATGATGTACCTCGCTCGTCTGGGCTTGAGAAACCCTGATGTCTGGTGAGGACTCCAGTCATGACACAGGAAACCTTCTTGTGTCTTTTTTTTTTTGAACTACCTTTCTGACTTAGTCTTCAGAATCAAGTTTACATGTAAACTGCATCTAATGAGATTTGCAGATGAGGAAAAAGGTAAAGAAGCTGACAGTTCTGCAGTAAATCTGTTGCTCTTTGCCTTTTTGAATGTCTGTCATGGGACCGTCTGGGATTGATCTTTCATAACCTGTATGTTTTGTCCTCTGCAGCTGGGATCGCAAGAACAACCCAGAGCCCTGGAACAAGATGGCCCCAACTGATCAGTACAAGGTGCGCCTCAGTTACGTCTTAGGAAATCGTGCTGATCGTGCTGTGTTACTGTGCTGAAGAGTGTAGGTGGTTCTGTTCCGGGAGCGTAGTATGGATCTTTGCCAGACTTGTTGCTGAGCCATGGATTATTCCTTTTTAATTGGATTAATCAAATGACACAGTCTGGTTAACACTGACTTGTAATAACAAATTGGATGAAGTCGTTAACTGCTCACACTTGATCAAAGTAATACGAGTTTCCAGAAGAGACAAAGAAAAGAAGTATTTTACTTTCCGGGACTTGATAAATGATGCTGTGCCACACACGTTAAAACCCACGTTATGTTGCCTGAACTCACTTCTTTTGCTGTTGAGGCGTTTTTTTTGTGTCTGTCTGTTCTTGAGCTAAGATCTTGTTTGTATTTTTAGTTTTACACCGTGAACACGGACTACAGCAAGCTGAAGAAGCAGGGCCCGGACTTCTAAAGATCCACCTGCTGGACCAAAAGCACAAAGATGAGCTGATCAGCACAGCCTCATTTTGAACTTCCTTCCGGATCCTGAGGAATGCAGAGGCTAAACCCGCACAATGGTTCATATTTAGGTTTCCTCACTGCATCTCATTGGCTTTTTGAAACCACGTCTTATTCTCGTTTGTCAATAAAGTGAAGGAGTCGTTTCTCCTCCTTACAGAGAAAAGAACCAGTTTCATTTGTTCTTTTTGTGTTCCCTTTGCTTCCCATGTCCTTGACCTTGGGTCATGTTCTTATTTGCATTGTCACTTGAGTGCATATTACATTTACTTATTTGCTCACGCTGTGTTTACATGCCACGCTCTGCTTTCACCTCATTTCACCTTCGTCCTGCTTAAACCCAGCAGCTTGTGAATTCTATGGCAGACTATTCTTGGCTGCTATCCAGAAGCTTGTTGGTATGGGGGAGGGGTGGACTTTAAACTGGTCACATTTGAGCAGCCCTCCGGTGGCAGTCCAGACAATGTGTTGATGAAACCTCACCAGTCCTGAGTTTATGAGGCCTACTACCAGCTGCCCAGTGGTTCTGTAGTTGGACCCTGAAGGGAAGCGTGCGACAACATGGCTCTCCCTGCAAACGTTGAGTTATGTTTGTTAGAAGCATTGAGATGTTCATGTAAGACGGAGCAGTGGGACACGTGGAGGTGTTTCTCCCTATAGAATGCCATCGCTCTCAGCCAGATGAGCTTGTAAATGTCAACAGGTCGCGCTGTCCCATATGCAGCTCTGGGAAAATGCGACAAGGATGAGCAGCCGCCGCAGTGCACAAAATGTCAAGGAGACCTTCGTGTTTGAATAGAAGCCCACGTCTCAATCTTCACCCCCCCTCTCCACGGCAGGGGCGCTCCACAAGCCCATCTCTTTTTTCTTTTCACCTGGGGAAATGAAAATGTACTTCTGGCACAGCATGTAACAGTGCTTCATATTGTAACATATTGGACTCCAAGCACTCAGGAATTTTTTTTACGTCCAAAATAACTTAATTCAAATTTTCAATAGTTTTTATAATGAAAATAACACAAGAATGGCTTCATTTTCCCAAGCTCATTTATTTGTTGATGTTTCAGCTTTACAGAAGTGACTGTGGCTGGAAAGGAAACACCGGCGGCTGAATGGTCAAGGGAAGAAAACAAAACCCAAAATGAATCACTCAGATCAGGTTCAGGAGTTATTAGCTTTTCTGTCTTTGCATGAGATGACGTATTTCAATTAACCGAGGGAAATGTCAAAAGTGATAAGTTCAGCATCGGGTATCTTGAATTTAGAGCATTAAAATCTGTAACAACTGGTAATACTTAAAAGTTAAAGTGCAAAAAGAGACATCTGCTTTGGATGTAAATGCAACCCAAAGTCTGTCTGTACAGTACAGAGCAGCGTTACAGGACATCTTTACTTTGTAAAGGTTTAAAATGTTTAAATCTTTTGCATCAGCGGTTTTGTATGTCAAGATTTCTAAATCTGAAGAATAAAATGTCTTAAAATGAAGTTTGTTGTAATGTTGTAATTAAAACCAACACGTCTACTGCCGTGTGGCTCTGTGAGGCTGTACTAAGGCACTGCGGTTTATGAGCTAAATGCTAATGTCAGCATGCTAACATGCTCACCACAGACTATATAAATACATACAGTCTATGGTGCTCACAATGACAATGCTAACATGCTGAAGTTTAGCAGATATGTTTCCCATGTTCACCATCTTAGTTTAGCGTGATAGCTTGTTAACATTTGCTAATTAGAAATAAACACAAAGTGCAGCTGGGGCTGATGAGAAAGCTTTTAGTTTAGCAAGTTTTTAGTTGCAAATCAAAGTATTTGGACACACGTGTTGGCCTGATGATGCCGCTAGATAAAAGGTCAGGGGATCACCAAGATGTCTGTACCAACTTTTATCGTTCAATACTTGTCGAGACATTTTACTCAAAAGCACAACTGTGACATGTGGTCGTGCAAGAGAATTACCAAAGTCAGTAGGACTCATCCTCTGTGACATATTTCTGTCTGGACCAAAGCTGCTAGCATGGCTGTGACTCCTATAAACCACACATCCAAATGAATTGACTGCCTTTATTTGCGTTTCCATTTGGTCTGAGAGATATTGATTCAGGACAATGTTTAGTTCACTTACATTAAAGCTCTGTAGCCACTGTCCAGTCCATTAGTGCATCACTGGCTGAGGTGCTTCCCTAATCACCAAACCAGGTAACAGTCAATACTGAGGGTCAGCTTTTGACAGACAGCCGGAGTTCAGAGTGCAAATGGCTTCGTGGCGGTGAATTCTCTCAGGACACCGGCTGAACACAACTGTAGAGCCAATCTGACCTGCATCTTTACCCTCCTCCTCCTGACCCCTGACCCCTCTGTTGAATCCAGCCCTTTTCTGCCACACTGCAAAGGTACATTGAAAAAAATAATGAGGGAAAATAATGTGAGTCGAGGCGCGAGACGATTGCAGCTGCTGCAAATTGTCTTCTAAAGGTCATGCCAAAGGTCAGGCAGTGCAGAAACAGGGGGAGTGCAGAGAATCCTGCACCATTCATACTAACAAAGTCCTTACCAAAGCATCTTCATAGTGCCTGTGCGAGTTTCAGTGTGTGTGCACGAGAAGGAGTGATTAATAAACATGTCATCTTACACCCACATACATGCACAGATGTCTTGATTACTTAGTAAAATTGTTTGCTTAAAAAAGCAGCCATATGATTAACTTTGAAGGCATTTTGCTATTTGTGATTTTTTATTTCTATTCTGTGTAATGAATAAGAAATGTACATAAATCTTATGCAACCCTGGCCAAAGTGCAGTCTGTCAGCAGACGCTAGACTCATGTGTTATCTTTTCAAGTATTTCTTATACAGAAATACAGAACCCCCCCCCCCAAACAGAAGTGATATTACTGACTTTAGACTTATGTTAAGTTTTGCTGCTTTAAATCTGAATAAATTGTTTTTTCTTTGCCCACTTGCGGGCAGCACAACAAGCGTACAGTGGATTCATCAAGAATTGTTTCACACAGAAACATCCACCTGTTGCATTTGGAAAATTGACTGATTGATCATGAATGTTAAATAATAATTGTTTGTATTTTTTTTTAAATCAACCACTTGGAAGCTCCAAATGAGGTTGCAAACCTCGGCTTTTCCCCAATATCTAAAGGATTTTCCAAAATCTAACTGCAACATGCAATTTTGCAAAAGATTCGTTATAGTCCATCTCAAATGAATTCATTCCTAAGAAGAGAGTTGTGTGCCTTTCTTTTTAAGACTCTTTTTAAACATGTTTAAATAGATACTTTTGCCATAACTGGAGATGTGAAATCACACATGTAGAAACTTATTGTTGACAGTCATCACGTCATCACAGTCTGTATATTTGTCAGTTTTATTTCTTCCACCTTCGCCATCATCATCTTATGTTTGTAGCTCCTGTTTTTCCTCTGTAAACGTGATGCACACACAGAATGCTGGTGAGCAGAAACAAACCAGTATTATTGAACCCAAGAGAAAATAACATCAGCTTTCATCCACTTTTATTTCTGTGTCAATACTGCCTCTGTAATGCCTTAGTCACCTCTCAATTACCTCTCTATTCTTACTCAGTCAGACGCATAGAGAGGCATACACACTTCACAGATGCATTACTGAAGGAATAAACTGCTCCCCCCCCCCGCTGTGAGCTGTGCTGAGTAATGAGTGAAAGCCTTTCCTCCGCCGATTCTCGTTTTTTTCACCCCTGCTATGTCCTTTGTTTTCCTCCCTTCTCTCGTCCTCGTTCCTCCCTTTCCTTTTCAGTTTTTTTCAGTTTTTCATCCATGAACACTCATACACTCAGAAAGAGTGCGTTGTCGAAGTTGTATTCCAACAAAACCACAATGATCCTTGAGCTTGCTCACTCAGGATGACAAAGTGCCATTTGCAGCAGATGCACAAAAAGGTCAGGGTTGTCGATGTATTTTTGCATGAGGGATTGAGTAAGGACGTTGCAATTTAACAGCCGTTTCAACAGGAATACCACAGGAATTAATCATCCCCGATATCTCAGGGACAGAGAAGCTGTGCGAGCATGCTTTATGTGGTGTTCCAGAGCGTGCATCACTCACGTTGGAGCCAATTCAGCACTGGGCTTGCTGGATGGTTACAGATTGTCTCATAAATACAAGGTCTCGGGTTTGATCCCTGAAACAATCAGTGTGTCTTGTTAAAGTGTCCTTGATCAAGACAGTAAATGTGTCTGGATGGATTATCAAGCAAATGTCTGACATAAAAAAGAATGTGTAAGTTAAAGAGCAACGTTTAAAGTGTCATTATTCTCTCAATGCTGTTCTAGGATAGAAAGACATAAAGAATGGTAACAAACACTAGCAGACATGCCAGATCCTAGCTCCCATCATCCTTGGCATCTGCGTTTTGATTAAATCTGGGTTTTTTTCTTTTTGCATCCATGCTAGGAAAGCAGGTCAAAATTTAAATAGCTGAAAATAGAACATCTGGCTGGGCCTTGTCAGTCAGCAGTGTGTAATGAAATATGGAAATTGGGGCGCTCTTCAAAGAGATGCGGGCCTCTTGGTGCTGTCCTGGGTCTCCAGCAGGCCCCTGAACAGCCCCAGTGGAGCCCCGCCCCTCTGAAACGTGTGCTACATTTCCAGGTGCTGCCGCCGTGGCCCAGTCCGCCGCCAGTGCCAGCTCGTTAGCGCTCACAGCCTGGTGGAGCTGGCAGCTGGCATCATTAAACTTCAAACCGGCTTTCGACCCAGGGTGCCGCCGCGGGGAGAGACCGCCCGCTCATCCTCCTGCCAACAGCTGATTAGAGCCGTGCTGACACCAGCAACCAGACTCCATCCACATGCAATCCAAACAGCATATCCACACACCACCAACCACACCACAAACTATCCAAACAGCATATCCATACACCACCAGCCACACCACAAACTATCTCTTAGTCTGACTGAGAACAATTTAAATTGAATAGTTTTGATCTTTATGAAGATATTGATTTTGAATCCCATCATATTCAAACTCAGATCAATGTGCATTGGTACAAAGACATGTTTGGAAGAGGGGAAGTGAAACTGTCCCATAACCAAAAACTCAACCAAAAATGGACTTTCAACAAGCTAAATTATGATTCTTCTGCATTAAAAATATTTTCCTGCACCGAGTCCACCTTTTCAACACAAGAATTGTGCACTCCACAATACTTTTAGCAGGATCAGCAGTATTTTGTCAGTCAGCAGCCATGTGACCTGGTGAATTGCCCTGAAATCAGTACTTTGACATTTTTGGAATCACACTTATTTGCCTTCTTGCTGAGTTAGGTGAGAAGATCAATGAGCTTAGCGCAAAGGCTGGAAACAGAGAAACAGCTAGTCCCCCAGCAGCACCTCTAAAGCTCCCTTATTGTGTAAAAACGGCAAGTTGTGGGTTTTACGGGGGTTAAGACCCACCTGCCAGACAATTCAGTCACCTTCTGAAGTCTCCACAACCTTCAACAACCAGGACTTCAGGAGGTCTCTCCTTCAGGCCAAGATGTAGTCTCTTGCCCGTCCTGTAAAACCACAACATGTCATTTCTCCACGTTTCTCATAGAGCCATGTTTGCTGTTTCCCTCTGTTTCTGTGTCTGTGCTCACCTAGGCTAAGCAGCTGCTGGGTTTCGCCATTGGGCCTCTCAGCTAACTCCTGGCAAGAAAGCGTGTGAGATTACTTCCCAAAACAAAGCATTGATGGTTTGGGAAACTGAACCTTTTGTTTCTGGAATAAAAGTTGGATTGAAGTAACATGCAGGACCTTTTCCATGTTTTGGTCTCCATCCTCCATCCCACCGTCACCTCGATGTCCTTGACCTACGTCATGCCACTTTTTTCTGAAAGTCACTTTTAGGGGTCTTCACCAAAACTTCCAGATCTATCTTTATTAACTTTATATTATGGACAAAGTGGAACAACAACACATTGACACGATGTTACTGTTATGTCGTGATAAAATATTAGCTCAGAGAAAACATGGTCCCTGAATGCTCTCTTGATATGGTTTTCTTTACAGATATTGCCTCCAAATAGATTGTTGACCATTTTTGCTCATTCATTGCCTTCCATTCAAATGATGAAACAAGATTTAATTTGCACTCAATCAGGCTCAGGTATGGCAGAGCGCCCATATCTCGCCAAACCCCAGCGATGCACATGAACACTGGTCCCACCGGAGCAGCAAACTGGTTCGAGCTCCATTATCATCCCTTTGTTTCCTCACATGTCTGTCCTTTTTTCTTCTCCACTGCTGGGCACAAGCAGAGACTTTGTAATTTCCACTGTGATTGAGTCATGAATGATAATGGCTTGATTATTTGGTGAAAATTGGTCTCTTTAGATTCATTTCATGTTTGGTGATAATTGAGACGCTTTGTCTGGATAATACAAAACTGTTCTACTGTCTGTCTGCCTTTACACATCCATCAGTCTTCATATTTACACTGTTGAATTCTTTGGGCCAGCAGAAAACTCATTTCATTTCTTGTGCAGTGGGAAAATCTCCAGATAATTTCCATTAAATCAAGGTATTACAATAGAGCGAGGCTTTAAAAGAAACCTAAAAGCTAAGTCTTTACCCTCTCGTGAGTAACCGACCTCCCATGATACCCTGCAGTTCATTGGAGAGCTGTGGAGGAATGTTGGCTCTCCATGTGGGCCTTGGGTCACTCTTTATAGTCTGAAGGAGGCCACTTTCACTCCTTTACAGTAAAACACCAGATCTAAGAAGTTTGTTATTTAAATATCCATAACTATCTTGGGATTTGGTCTGATTTCTTAATTGCCGAAAGGAAGCTTTTGCTACGACCATAACTTTCTTCCTGAATGGCACAGAATCCATTAATGTGCTCTAAAGGTTCCTGTGGGAGCAGCGTGGGCTGCTGGTAGGAGAAACAGCCCAGTTGTGCTGCTTTTGGAGAGAGGACCTTAGTCATTACTCAGCTCTACTGTTAACTAAACAGACACTCACAATCATCAAGGATTATTTAGCTAAAACCCAAGCAGTGAACAATGTATTAATCTGCAGATAATAAAGAACAGATACAAGGAGGACATCATTCTGAATGTTCTCTTTCTCTTTTACTTGGACCAGCTCCTCTTAACGAGAGCTGTGTGTATTGTTACACACTAATACACAGGAGGTTAATAGGTCCAGTGGGTGGCTCCCTCCTTAAAGGATCCCTAATGATCTTCTTCAGAGACCTCGCACATTGATTTATCACAGAACCAGGTGGCTTGGTGACATAAAGGTCAGCATTTTGGGCATTTGACTCGACCCTTTGACCTCCCCCATTCCTTACCATGCTGTCACGCAGTCCATATGCATCACTATACATCCAAAGCACTCTTTAGGGATGATGCAGCTTCACATATGCACAACATATCCAATTCGGCACCTCTCCCTCACTCTCTCTCAAGCGTCTTACACAAAACCTCCCGTCTTGATCATTTCAAAACTGACAGACCTTGAGAGGGCGTGTTTAGTCTGAACAAAGAAATGCCTCCGCTCAACCAGGACTTCAAAGCGATGATGTAGTTGTTGCTTACATCCACGGGGAGGTAGCAGAGTGTTTGTGGGAACAAAGAGGCAGAGGGGCGACCTCTCTCTGTAAGCAATTGACCCTTGTGGTGCTGGAGGGCTGGGTGCTGGGCGCCGTCCCCATGTTCCCCTGGCACGGTGCCCTCAGGCCGGGGAGGGAGGGAGCTGGACAGACTGAAGAAGCAGCGCTGGGACCGGGGCAGAACCTTCGGACTCCATCTGTCGCTTCCTCGTCAGTAGCGAAGATGGAGACGGGGAGAGCCAGAGACAGGTGGGCCCACCCCCCACCAGCTGGCATTGCAACCAGCATCTGCCCACAGCCAAGGCAACTTTCCTTTCTCCTCGTCATCGCCGCTCAGACAGCTCGCAGCCGCATCCTCTCATCCCTCCACCTTCTACACTTCTGTTGCCCAGCAAAACAAGGAGCTTGAGCACACTTCTACACTATTCTGATCAAAGACTTTACACTACGGCGTGTATTGTTCTACTGCTGCTGCTGTCTTCAGTCTACAGTTCCGCTATTCAATACTAAATCAATGACAGCAAAAGTGAAGCGTAGAGGGATGTAAACAAAAGAGAAATTAGGAAAGGATTTTTATGCTTTGAGACAACTGCGGCGTGAATTGTGAGAAGCTGAAAGATACGTTTACAAGATGAACCTGATCTCATACTGTATATATATATTTATGCTGTATATTCAGTCACCATGCACAGAGAAATTGGACCAACAGTACAAGTTTTAGAGTTCATGTCAGGGCTGGGTCGTGGGGTAGATTGTGGGCTCCCAGACAACTGAGTATTGATGTCCTGTTCTTTCTTGAACAATGTTTTTTTTGAGAGTCAGTAGTAGAGGGGTGACAGGAAATGAGAAGATATATGAGGAATGACATGCAATAAATTTCCCCAAGCAGGGTCACGGCAAATGGGTTAGTGACATAGGCCCAATGTTTGAATTCAACATTCTTGACCGTGTTTTCATCCACGTATAATTGAATCAACTTTGAAAGATATTTCAAAAGATAATTCAGCTTTTGCTCACATGGCCATTG
Organism: Nannoperca australis; assembly: GCA_036023655.1. Taxonomy (NCBI): domain Eukaryota; kingdom Metazoa; phylum Chordata; class Actinopteri; order Centrarchiformes; family Percichthyidae; genus Nannoperca; species Nannoperca australis. The sequence continues at coordinate 11,080 of JAVQJD010005959.1, forward strand.
CTTACTTCACTGTACAGCTTTACGCACCCCCACGCACACACAATGCAAAGAGGGGTCCACAAAGCTTGTCACCTGGAGCCCCCAAAAAGTCTAGTCCCGGCCCAGGAATGTACTGAATATCACAATGAACCTGGCCTATAGGGGGCGGTATAACCTCTCTGAATATGTCACTGAAGTAATGCAGGACCACAGTGCACTGCTGACACATTTATGACACGCACACAAACACACAGACACACACACACACACAGACACACACACACACACACACACACACACACACACGACGTGGTGACGGGACAGGTCACCTGTGTCACTCCGCCCGCAGACTGGAAGCAGAAGAAGAGGAAGCGCAGCCGGGCGGTGGGGTTC
>JAVQJD010005960.1:0-63462 GCA_036023655.1 Nannoperca australis
CTCTATTTTCTACTGTTTATTATTCTTTTTTCAATAACTTTATCGAGCATTGTAACTGTATCAAAAAGCAATTTCCCTTCAGGGATTAATAAAGTATTTCTGATTCTGATTCTGATTTATTTCTATACTTAAGAAATAGAAAAACTGTCTGTTCACGGATCTACGTTGAAACTGCTTTTGACCTGCCTCTGAATTACATTTAGGATGTATTTGATCTTTTCGACAGGTACTTTGTGATTCTGCTCAGCTGGGTGTCAAAGATCAGGCCATGTTGTGGCAATACTGTAAATCCTTAACACTGCCATTTTTCACATGTTCACAATTGAATAAATGGCTTGATGAATTAGTTTTAAAGAATATTTAGCCTCTGGGATAATCTAGTCCAGATTTTACAAGTTTTTTATCTGGACCTGGTCTAATGTAATCTAAAAGCAGTGGGGGAAAAAGCTGTGAAATCTCCTTTTTTTTGGCAATTATACAAATAGAATAAAGATTTCACCAATTTGAAAGTAGGTTACAGACACTGTTAAGGCATTAAATTATCTGAAATGTCTAGGCATGCTGGGAAACACCTGGCTATTGCCTGATCAAAGAACTGATTGGGTCTTAGTTTTGACCAGAAACTCCTCGTTTTGTAGAAAGTCCTGTATACACTAGTAATGACTAACGATTACTTTCATTACCGATTAATCTGCAGATTATTTTCACGATTAACCAATTAATCGTTAGGTCTATAAAATGTCAAATAAATGTAAAAAATGCTCATCACAGTTATATCATCATCAACAGCTTCTTTTGTCCAACTAACAGTAAATGAAGAGTCTTTGGATTCTGGACTGTCATAAATGACCCCAAAAAAGCAGCAAATCTTTCCAATTTTGCTTGAAAAATGACAAACGATTAAATGATTAATAAAATAGTTGCAGATTCATTTTGTTTCAATCGACTAATCGAGTAACTGTTCCAGCTCTAGTGAGAAGTGTGCAGCTTTCCACACCCAACCGTTGTTTTGTCTGTTTCGTGTACATCATCTGGGTACTCATTGTACACTGCATTTTGCTATAAGTGTGAACGCACTAATTAAGTGGAAGTACTGAAGTACGCAAGTTGAAACATAGCTATGTAATATTTACCGCTATATGTTTTGCACTGTCTGTCAACAAACTGTGTGGTTGATAATAAAGGGTTATTTCAGCCAGCTATTCGAACATGGGATGGATGGATGGATCGAACCACCTGTAGGCTACATTTTTCTAGCACTTCCTGTATATTCTTTGCAGGCTGCTGGAAACTGTCCGACTCGACTGCGGCTTTTTGTCACCGCCCCCTGCTGCTGCCGCCTAATCTCGTCCACTTTCCAGGTGATGCAGTTCATCTCATGTGAGCCTAGTTTCGAGCGGGAGGCTCCGCCACGCCTCGGGTAGCGCTTCCGCTCTCCCCACAGTACCGCCAGCACAGAGCGGGTTTGCCGTTGGTCGTGTGTGGCCCTTAGAGGATCAGTCGCTCAGCACTAGAAGTTAAGTTTCCCTTAGCTTTTTCCCCTTAACTGCCGACTCGGAAGCTAACTTTAGCGTCGTAAATGTGATGAAAAAGGATGGCTTAACTCAAAGCACTGTAGTCCCATTAAATAACTAGATGTTCATCGGCGACTTTACCTGCTTATAGGCGTCTAGTAGGAAGCTATTCCAGATGGAGCGGAGCCCTGCTGAAGTCAGCATACGGCGCCACTCTCCGGAGCCGGCGGTCCTCGAGCAGCGTAGCAGCGACACGACGCGCTTCACGAGCACCACGGAGTCGTACAGGGCGAGGAACAGGCAGTTGGAAAAGAAACCAGGTAGTATTTGGAGTGTCACAAGCAGGTCCTCACTTCCCATTCCCATTTCTCTGTCTGCATTTATTCGACTGGAAACGAATTATTTAAGGCTGCCCTTCATTACGCACAACGCTGCATCGTAGGTCTCAGTGGCTCCCTTCATAGTTAGTGCTGTGCCCCATGGACTGCTCCAGACTTTATGCAGGAAAGAAAGGAGGTGATTCAGGTGTAGCCTGCGAAGCGGGCTAGTCTGTTGTGTTACCTCTAAGGAGTTGAGCGGTTGGTGCACCGACGTAAGTCACCTAAAGCTCGACCTCTCTTCTTGAAATGACGAACATTGTACTTCATATTAAGCCTCACGGCTTATCTTTGTAGCAAGATTGTGACGTCAGCTGTGGTGCATACCGCCTGTCCCCTCCTCCCCCAGCCTTCTCCTCCCTCAGCTCTGTGTAGAGTAAGTGAAAGTTGCATTTCGACTTTTTTGTGTTAGTCATTTTGACCCCGTAGAGAAAATATTAACACTACGCTATATAACTGCGTAGTGCAATTTGATCAAATGGACTATATATTCTATAATCTGCCTGGTGGAGGCAGATGAGCGCCCACCCAGGGCCTGGTTCTGGTTCTGCTCCAGTTTTTTGCCTGTTAAGTTTTTCTTGCCACTGTAGCCTAGAATTTGCTCATGTAGGGAATTGTTGGGTCTCTGTAAATAGACTAAGGTCTGGACCTGCTCTATATGAAAAAGTGCTTTGAAATAACTTTATGATATGGTGCTATATAAATAAAATAAAATAGAATATTCTGATGTTTGCCTGGTAATATCTTTTGTGCTGGATTGTGTATGTTACAGGTGAACATATCCATTATTATTAATCCAGAACGTCAAGCTGAACGTGAATTTTTATTGGCCTAGTAAAGTGTTTACAGTTCTCATTATAAAGTATAGCTATATTTGAAAAAGTATTGCATGTTATAAGTATAATAAGTGTTAATTCAGGTAAATCCTTGAGTTTTTTCAAAATACATTACATCTACAACCCAATTGCCTGAGTTACTTAACGAGGTATAGAGATTGATAAAGCATTCAGAATTCAACACCAGATCTAATTCCAAATAATAATGATATTTTAGTTAAATTCTATTTAATTCAGCTTCAATTCAACAGCAACTAGGACAAACTGACAGAAACAATTGAGGTGGACTGGTATATCTGAGAGGCTCATGAGGGAATGAGATGTGTGAGTGGGGGTGGGGGGTAAGGTGAGGGGGAAAGGCCGAGGGCATCTGCTGGATGGATGGAAAATGGCAACGAAGAGGCCTGAGGAATAGGGAATGTGGCTGGAGAGTAGGGACAGAGAGACGAACTGTGACATTGTCCCTATTACAAGTCTTATCCTGGTTTATAATCATATTAGATTTATGAACATAAAATGCCTTAATATGTATGTACCATATCCAGGTTCATGGTTGTGAATGAGTATCTTTGACTCATCAACAAATGGTAGTCTCTGTCATGCACATTTTATGATTTAGTACTTACCTTTACGCAGCTTACAGTACTGTATATACCTGCATTAAAATCAAGAAAGCAACTGAGAAATTAGACATTTTAAAGATTAATATGTCTGCAATAAGAGAGTATTACCTCTTACCTCACATCTTTCCTTTGATGGTTTTGATGGTAATGTTGTATACTATTTTGTATATCCATTCAGGATGTCTGTTGTGAGAGGGTCTGGACAGGATTTAGACAAACACTCTTCACCCTTAGCAGTTTTTAACAGCAGCTCTTGCAGCAGTTGTGGGTCACCTGCAAAAAACAAATCTAACAGTCCCACTCTCTGAAGATGCCTCGAGTTCTACCTTGTTATTGCCATTTACCTGAAATAAATACACTGTAATTCCACTTTAAAAATAAGATATAGATGGGTTTTTTGTTTACAACCTTTACTGTGTGTGCAGGCATTCAAGGGACAAAACTACTTTGGCAGCTGGTCACAAGATTGTTTGGTGGGTGCGTCACCGTATTGTTTGTACAGCATGGTGAGCTCTATCATCAAATCCTTTGGGGTAAAGGTTTGAAATAAAGATGTAATTTGGGACACTTGCCAGACAAAGGACCGGGGATCCTCCATCCCTGATAAACAGGTTGTGTCAAGATGATGCAGTAACATCAAGATGTGAACACAACATTGCTTTTTGGAGTCACAGAAGAGACTGTACAGACTCCCTTTCTCTCGCTTATATATATATATACCCCCCTCCTCTTTTGCCTTAACTTTTAATGTGGGGGTAGCCTACACCCTGAACCCTGAAGTCTGAAACTCAGAGTTTTCGGATCCGGAACAGCTGATCCAAGTTAGTTCAATCAACACTGAATATTGTCACTCTGAGTTAAGCGCATGTATGATGACTATAAAAATCCATCATCAATGGAGCTCCAATACTACAATTCATCATGGCAACTGTCGAGAAAAAGTGTAGTTTGATATTTTGATATGTGCTTATGGCAAGTATCAGCAAATTTTCTGAAAAAAAGGAACAGCTGCAGTGGCAAAGGAGAGACAATTGACGTGGGACAGAATTGCTGCCCAAGTCAGTGCGCACCTTTGAATGCAGTAGTCCATTCATTTAACCTAACTTTCTTTCAATAATACAGGTGAAAAAGTGCTGATGACTTTTTAATGACTAAAAATCTATTTTCATTGAGGTGCAATCCCAAGGACACTGCACACTTGGCAGTAGCTGAAAATGAAATATAAAAATGTGGTTCAAACAGGTAAGGCATATTATAGACTCATTATTTTACCTCACTATGGTTTTAATCACATTTGACATTAAAGTAAATATCATTCTGTGGTTATCACCAGTTAGAGATGGGTGCATATTCACAGGTGAATAGTTAGTTGTTAGAATATACAATATACAAATGGTTGATTTTGTATTTGTAGGAAATAAAGAAGACCAAATGAAATCTGAATGATTTGTCTTTATTTCACTGCTACCAGTAAATTATGTCTCGGACAACTCTTCCATCTGGGACCTCTGCATGATGGATGGGATGGTCTTCCTATTGGTTGTTCATTTTTACTGCAGGGTGTTGCTCCCTAATTGTGGCAGTATTATGGAGAACAACACATGCCACAATAATGTCACGTGCCCTCTCTGGGGTTACCCTGAGTTTACATAGACACTGGAATCGGACTTTGAGGATGCCTATTGTTATCTCAAGCCAGGCTCTAGTCCTGCAGTGGGCCACACTGAAACACTGTTGGGGACCCGGCTCAGGGTCACAGTAAGAGGGTCAACAGAAAGGGTTGGCATGGGTACCCTCTGTCACCAAAGCAGGTGGCCATCAATTTTGTAATTATATAGTGGATACATTTAGAGTATGTTTAATAAGAGGGAGACAAGGAAATTATATTTGTGCAAAGCTTTACTTACCATAGAAAATCTGTTGCCCAGGGAACACTAACAATACATTTGTGAGTGATGTACAGAGCCGGGCCACTTTGCTTCAACACTGGTGATCAAGAGTGCTGCATCACATATGATCTTAACAGTGCAGAGAAGGAGATATTAGTTGCAGTATATTATTATGTATTGTGTTTCTTATAAGACAGAAGCCACTGTACCTGCACAGTAATGCTGTGGAAAGACTTCCTATTCACATAGTCTGCTTCATTAACTGAAGGAGCAGTGATGGGGATGCAGCCTAACACATAGGGAAACCCTGCAACATAAAACTTACTGATCCCAGTCTCAGGTTGCAGCAGACTGTCATGAACAGAATATTAAATATTGTGATTAACTTCAACTGAATGGTTTCTACATTAGTCACCTGCAATCCTGTGGAATTCTTTGATGGTTGGCAAAAATACAAAGAGCAACACAAAGAATTTGCTTTGATCTGAGAGCTTGTGTTCATGGTGTGTAATATTAGAGATGTAAGGCTGGAGAATGTTGTTCAGATAAATGATAGTGTGACAAAAAATTTAAAAGTTTGATTAGGTAGTCAGGGAATGATCGGACATCTAATCAGGGTCTCAAAATCCTCTCCCGAGGTAAGGCTATGCAAATTTATTCGATAATAAGAAAGTCAGGGTTTGTTAGAAAAAAACAGCCAGCTAGCACGTTAGGTTCACAGAGTCAGTTATAGTGGGTTACCCAGAGTTTGAGTTACCTCTCTTTCTGAAATGGAAAACCCAGAGTTTCTATCATCTCAGGGTTAACAAACTCAGTTGTCACTAAACCTGCTTTCTGGAATACACCCCTGGACTGAGATAACATGTCCATCATAAAACATTGGTGCATTCCGGAGAAAATAACACTTCTTCTTTTCAGCTCAAATCTGAATTAAGGTAAATTAGATGTAACTTAAGCAGATAAATCTAGCTAACATTACTTAGTACATGTTCTCTTGATGAATAGTCTGACTCCTATATTTGTATACTATTATGATTTGTGTAAAATTGTAGTCTTATATTTTGTGATCAAACCAAGTAGTGTTAACTCTCTGTTCACATAGTATTAAAATTGTTTTCATAGTTGGGTAATTAGAAATATGTAACTGGTTGAATGGTTTGCTGAAATAGGATCAGTTCAATTCAGTTTTTTTTATATAGAACCATATCATAAAGTTATCTCAGGGTACTCTTTCATATAGAACAGGTCTAGACTGATTATACAGTCGGTACGGAAAGTATTCAGACCCCTTTAAATTTTTCACTCTTTGTTTTATTGCAGCCATTTGCTAAAATGGAAAAAGTTCATTTTATTTCTCATTAATGTACACCCAGCACTCCATCTTGACAGAAAAAAACGGGATGCCACCAGTCGGGGCTTTATGGCAGGGTGGCCCGACGGAAGCCTCTCCTCAGTGCAAGACATATGAAAGCCCGCATAGAGTTTGCCAAAAAACACATGAAGGACTCCCAGACTATGAGAAATAAGATTCTCTGGTCTGATGAGACGAAGATTGAACTTTTTGGCGTTAATTCTAAGCGGTATGTGTGGAGAAAACCAGGCACTGCTCATCACCTGCACAATACAATCCCAACAGTGAAACGTGGTGGCAGCATCATGCTATGGGGGTGTTTTTCAGCTGCAGGGACTGACTGGTTGCAATTGACAGAAAGATGAATGCGGCCAAGTACAGAGATATCCTGGAAGAAAACCTCTTCCAGAGTGCTCAGGATCTCAGACTGGGCCGAAGGTTCACCTTCCAACAAGACAATGACCCTAAGCACACAGCTAAAGTAACCGAGGAGTGGCTTCGGAACAACTCTGTGACCATTCTTGACTGGCCCAGCCAGAGCCCTGACCTAAACCCAATTGAGCATCTCTGGAGCGACCTGAAAATGGCGTCCACCAACGTTCACCATCCAACCTGACGGAACTGGAGAGGATCTGCAAGGAAGAATGGCAGAGGATCCCCAAATCCAGGTGTGGAAAAACTTGTTGCATCATTCCCAAGAAGACTCATTGCTGTACGAGCTCAAAAGGCTGCTTCTACTCAACACTGAGCAAAGGCTCTGAATACTTATGACCATGTGATATTTCAGTTTTTCTTTATTAATCAATTTGCAAAAATTTCTACATTCCTGTTTATTTTATGTCAAGATGGGGTGCTGAGTGACGTTAATGAGGAATAAAATGAACTTTTTGGATTTTAGCAAATGGCTGCAATAAAACAAAGAGTGACAAGTTTAAAGGGGTCTGAATACTTTCCGTACCCACTGCAGTCCTTCAAATAATTCAGATGACTTACTATTTGCAACAATTTGAGCTGCATAATCTTTTTTTAGGTCAAAGTTGTGTAAAATATATTGCACGTGTAGCCTTTAGTGAAAGTCAGTAGAGAAATAAGCATTTCTGAACACTGACAATGTGTTAATAGTGTATTCCTGTCAGTGATGTGTGACCACCTGTCACAAGGAAATCTCTAAACGATTGCTCATTATGTTTGACGAGGGATACACGTCATTTTGACAAGGTTTTTGATGAGAGACATGACAAAAACGTGTTTCGGCTCCATTTTTATAAGTTAAAGTACGTTTTTAGCCGAACATCCATCAAGAAAGAATATGCAGAGAGCTGCAGACCAGAACAAACTTACAGCATATAATTAAATTCAAAGAAGAACGTATTCTTCACCCAAATAGACTTTTGGCTAGACAATCACAGCAGTAGTTTGATGGCTCATTGTATTCAAACAGTAATTATGTCCTTAAAATACAGTATTTGTCTTTCAACAAGAAACCCAGCCCTGTCTTCATTCTCCTCCAACAAGCTCACTTCCACCACTATGAACGATGCAGTATAATTGTTATCTTCTCAACAACCATAAACATAAGATTTCAGTTCTTTTTTTAAAAACATGTTTTATTTATTCTAAAATGATCTTATTTTTAAACTGGCCACGTTATTTAACTAAATGTAGCTGCAGACAATCAGAAGTTTACCTTGAAATAAAACAGATGTGCTAACTTGGAAAATACTGCTGATGCAGTTGCTTGACTGTGACACAGAGGTCACACATTCAGGTGCAGCTGCTGAGAGTTTTCTTCTATTCATTGATTCAGTGTCTGCGTACAAGTTCAGTTTTGGGCAGACATGACTCATATGTCATATCGTCATGTAGCCTATTTAATTGCTAGACAGTCAATAAAATCACCCAAACTGCGAGGAAAACACTGTGTGGTTTGTATTGTAGAACACAAATAAAACTTTCAATTACTGTGAAGAAGATTCCATTTGGCACTTTTACCCAGGGTTTTTAATATCAGTGGGATCATACTGTTATTAGACTGTGGGTGATTAATGATTCCAAGCAATTTGTATTAGAAAGTAACAACATGAGTTACTCTGTTTTTATATGTGAGTTTTGTCTGGTTTAATACACTTCACTGGAACAGAATTAGTTGAGTCATTAACATATATATTTTAAATGTAATCTGTCTATTTAAGCATTGATACTTTTATCATCTTACTCTAAAAATATACTTTGAAGCGATTGGTAGCCTCTGTGTAAAGAATGGCAGTGTAGATTGCTTAGTGGTCCGAGTGCCTTCATTTCCAAGTTTACTTTAGCAAAGTCTGCCACCTGCTGGCTCTTTTGTAGACATGCATTGTGATTGACACTTAATTGAGTCAGTAAATGAAGAGACACCTGTGGACATCTCAGGTACACGAAGTGCACCAAATTGAATGCAATGCAAATCAAATTCATTTTAAGTACATTTTAACACTGGATACAAAGCAACTATAGCCTATCTCCCATCCTGACTCTAGGACAGCGCCGGGCTCCTTGTCCTTCAATCAAAGTCTCAGACTCTTTAGGCTTAATGACAAAGTTTGACAAAACCTTCTCCATGTGATTGTTGGAGCCAGCACTACCAAATAAACTACAAAACAAACTATGAAAACTCAAATTCTGTAATTTTGACAGCAGTTACTGTGATGATTTCATTGTGCAGCATATTCTTTTTATTGAAAAAATAGCTGAGCTTAAATGTTCATTCTTGAGTTGCTCAGTTGTGTTTGAGGGGTTAGTTTACCACGTGAATTCTTTATACATATCTCGGTAAAAAACAAACACATTTTGAGCGCGTGGCTTTGCATTTGATGGCTACGTTTTACACCGACTGTGGGATTGCCGCTTTTACTTATGCAAAGGATCCGAATTACCTGATCTCCATCCTGGTCTTTGTTGTTGTGCTGCATTCACGAATTGTCAGCACGGCGCATGCGCAGTGCAACCTGGGGAGAGACGGAATGTTCTGGTTCTCGCCTCTCGCCCGGAAGTCTCGCGCATATTTGGCAGCCACAGCGAGGCAACCAAAGCAGAAACAGCGACTGGAGAGACGACAAGGGAATCAACGGCCCTTTGGCTGAGCTGATTTGGATTTCGGGCGAAAGAAGCGTCGATTAATAAAATGACCAGTGGGTATCGAGATGTTTTTTGACTGTAAGGCATTAATGTACTTAAGTCGATTGCATGTAGTCTGTGGTTACTGTTTGTACCACTCGTTAGCCTTGGCCACCGCTGACCCGAGTTCCGTCTATTTGCTGAAATAGACGTAACGTTTTTTTTTTCCCCATACGTAATTCACGCCAGTGTTGTCGCCGTGGTTTGATTAATCGCGCTCGCTATTGGCTGTAGATTTGACTGAAGCGGACGGGCTTGTGCTACAGTGTGTGCCACGTAGCTGCGTGTTACATTCACGTGTGTGCGTTGTGCGTTTAGCCAGTGCGTCGTTTTTGTTGTTCAGCTTTTAGTCCCATCCTCGGCCTACTCTAATGCCAGTTAACGGAGAAATAACACGGGTATTTGGGTGTCAACGCTGCTTGTAGTTGACACAATGTCAAACTCGTTGCCACTAATTATTATTATTTTTTTTTTTTGAACGTGTTTTCAATTGCCCGACTTGTGCGACTATCCGCAATAGGATGAAGGACGCTTCCCTGCATCTGTGCTGTTGTTCTGGGCACGGAGCTGCTCCGGAGCGCCTCCCTGCCACGTCGGCTGCTTTCATGCTTTGCAGCATTTATTTTTTTTTTTTATCTAAAACGTCATACAGTCGTACTCAATGTGAACGACTCGTCGTTTTAAATTATGGCTCGGCAACGCTCAGGAAATGCCCTCTTCAAGGTGTTCATGCGCCCTTTCTTTTTGTTTTGGTAGCAACAGAGGCGTAACGGTGGCTCACATGCCTAATGGCGTTCATTAAAGTGCCAGTCGTTTTGTAACATGGATATCTTCTGACATGCAGGAGGAAACCAACGTGAGCTAGCACGCCAGAAGAATGCCAAAAAAAGCACCGATCATGGTAAAGGGAAGAGGACCGACGACGGGCTGTCTGCTGCAGCTCGGAAGCAGAGGTATGCAGGCAGCAGTCCGCAAGAAATGGGATGCACTCAAACTTGAGCAAATGGATTTTTGCAGCACTGTAACTGTGTGACTTGGATGTAGGGCTCTGCGGGCTGTTTCACTCCTGGCTGATGCCGTTATGTCAGATTCTTGACTGCAAAGATCTATCTTGCCATACTTTTTGGTTTAAACCCCCAACCCCCCCCCCCAAACATTTCTTGAGAATCTATTCCAGTTAAATAATTACTGATGTCACGTGTGCTTTTTAAAAGAAGGGCATATTGGGTGCGTGTGTGTGCTTTACACAGGTGTGTCATGGTAAAGTATGCCCTAACAGTCTATTCTCTCTTTTAACGTTCCTTTCTCCTCCAGGGATGCGGAGATAATGCAACAGAAGCAGAAGAAGGCGGATGGAGGAGAGAAAGGAGGCGCCAAGTCCAAGTAAAGACTGAAGCTGGGAGACGAATTCAACTCAGTGTTTCAATAACATCCCATGTTCAGCATTCTTCCCGATATTTATGAGAATGGATCTGTCGTTTCTGTCTAGACTCAAGAATCTAGAATCCTACATTCTTTCCTACGGCAAATGACATTGCTTGTTGGATTTGTTATTTTACTTGGTGAAATCATGTCTGAGCGAGTTAACGGTTGTCCCACGCTGGTGCTGCATGTACAGGAGCGTCAGTGGCGGAAGCGGCAGGAGAAAGATGAACAATTGTTGACACAAAGCATCCACGTAACAGTTGCGTATTTTTGTACAAAAATGTCCCCTGCTGGTTTTAAATAAAATATCTTTTTAGTTCACGCTTGCTTGAGTTATTCAGAATGTTGGTAAAGACAGTTTGTGTAATATGTTCTGTAATTCTGTTGCGGGAGCACTAAATGGCAAACATTTACTTTTTTGTTATGCTAATTACGCCTAATGGCATCTTTTAATGGCATTGCAGTCTCATAAAACTTATGGCATAGGGGATTAGGAATCATCAGTAAATAAACAGACTAGCTTTTTCTCAGTGTATTCTGGTATTTGAATAATTTGACTTCATGCTTTGATTCAAATTCTCAGAAATGTGGTTAAACTAGCCTTAGCATTTCAAATACTTTTTAAATGTTTCCTACAAACCAAAGGTGAATAAGTGCAGTGATGTAGGACGAAGTATAATTTCACCCATGTCCTTGAAACCAGTTAAACCTTCCTGGCACATGAATAAACATTTACATCTAAAAATAGCTTTTGTTGGACAGACAGTCTGGATAATGATTGATTGCTTTTTCTGGTGTCTAACAAAAAATATGAAAAGATGACCAATCCAGTGATACTGCTCCTCTTAGTGAGACTGAATAATCCACATTTTCCTTGATTAACATGCCGGTTTCTATTAAATTAGCTGTATCATCGCCTTTGATCCCCTGGTTTGTGGAGATGCACTCAACAATCGGATAAAAGAGACAATTAACTTCGCCAACAGCCCGTCTGTGTTTTATTATCTGTCTTTAAGAATCCCATAGTCAATCCGATAAGGCAATGCAAATGACAAAATGTTCATGTGCCTGTTCATAGGGATTGCCCTTTTCACTCAGCCTGTCTGAGACCGGATGCTATCAACACTTTACAGGACAAACCGGTTGTATCTTTGCAGTACAGTACGCTTACAGCTAATGACCTCCTTCCATCAACACGGCTATATCAGGCTCTGCAATGTGTACGTCCCAGGAAAATACAGTTATTTTGGGTACATAGTATTATGTACACAGTCATCTGAACTTCCTGAAGTACACAAGGAGAAGGTATTCATCCAGCATCAGGGTCAGGGTGGCACTACAGAGTTAACCAGTTTGCAATGGTAGCATACAAGTGCCACATTCAACAGTATTCCCTAAATGGTTACATATTAATATTAGTAGCACGGAGTAGCTTCTTTCATTTGTCTTAAATATCCAGATATAACATCCTGCCCACATAACTTGTGGTTAAGGCAAGGATACATCTGTGTTCTGTCTCTGCTCTGTCTGTGTTGTGTAACACTGGAATCTGCCAAACCTACTGTAACAAGCCAAGTGTGCCAGAAGGCCCAATTAATACTGTAGTGGCATTCTGACCACTAGGTGGAAGCATACACCAGGGTATCTTTCCCACTCTACTCTTACCGGTGGACATTGGATTTGTCTGAATGGCACAGCAGCTGCATTGTGTTTGGCTGATGTGGTTATAGAGCAGTATGTACTGTCTTTGCTTAAGACAGTTAAGGGGGTTATGGGTCAGTTCAGGATTTCAAGGTCTTTTGGGGTGAACAAAGGCTTTTGATTAACACGTTATTCATACAGTTGAAATAAAGCAGACACGCACACAAACATACCCTGCTTAAGCACTGCTATTGCTACTGCTGTCCTCTGACATAAGCACAAAGTGTTGATATTTTATAGTGTTCACCGAGCCAGAAGCTATAGCTCAGCCTATTTATAGTCAATAAGCTGTGTGTCTACTTACTGAAATCCAGAGAGTTTGTATCCTCAGTTCTCAGATTACAGGGCGTATAATTAAGTCACCAGTTTAGCCTTTTTTCCATCTCAGATAGCAGGGGAAGTAGCTGAAGAGCTGAATAGTGATGAGGAACAAATGCAGAATCAGCAAGTTGCTTAAATTCCAGAAAATTCAAACCTTATCCGCTATCATCCATGCTGCTCTGCTTACAGCTTTGGGTAGATCTCACTTAAACTCAAGCATAAGGCCCAACAGACCGACTGTAGGTTCTGGCACGTTTTCTTAAAACAGAGCAAGAGAGGAGCTCAGTGGTAATGAGAGACACAGAATGCAAAGAAAAGACGAGAGTCAGCTCGTGTAATTAAATTCATACAAGAAGCCTCATCTCTTTTTTCCTTCTCTGCTGGATTTGTTGAGACAGGGAAGCACTGGGTAAAATTCATTGTTGTAGCAGAGCTGTTGCTCTGCTATTTACGATGTTGAATAGTCCAGTGTCAAAGTACAAATTGGGGAGAAGATGGACCACAATGCTGCTAGGCTTTACATATGTAAAATAAGGCGTGGAAATTACCCACAGCAAAGACGAATGTATTTCAGTCAAAAGTCAAACTCTTTTTATACACTTGCACTCCAGAAATCCAGCCAGCTTCAGCTCCATGCTGTGTGATAAAGTACAGATATATAGGTAAAATAGAAGCTGTCAGTTTATCCAAAATGAGTAAAGTAAAAGAACACAAAAGAAAGACGCCACAGAGAAGATCTGGGACTGATGGGACATGCAGAATACTGATTTAGTAAAATTCCTTATATATATCAGAATCAGATTTATTACCAAGTAGGATTTCACATACAAGGAATGTGCTTTGATGTATATACATGTATATAAGCATAAATATATATAGATATATAAAATAAAGGCCACTAAATAGCAAGTACTGTAAAAAAAATAAAAAAATAAAAAAGCAGTCAAGAATACAAATATAAAATAGGGACATTAGGAATAAATTGAAGAAAAAGAAAAAGTATAATAATATGAAAAAGTAAAATGTTAACTGAGGGAATAAAAGGCTGGATATCATTGGATGAAGGTTCAGTATACTATATCCTTAGGTAAATGTCCCACTGGCAGCTTTCATTGCTCCTGCTTGGTATTGTTGTGATGCAGTCTAGCTCTGAGGGAAACACACAGGGCTCGGAGCTCAGAAGGGGAGTAAAATGAACCTAAGTTTAGACTTGGGTTTAGACTATAGACTTTATAACCTCACTGCTCTCCCTGAGATCCATCACTTTACAGCACACAAGATCCAGTCCAGACATGCTACCACCTATAATTACAAGGTCAGTAGCCAGCACTGTAACGCTATGGTTATACTGGGGAGCTTAGGCGTGTCTCCACTTTTTGAAAACAAGGCACCTGGGCTGACCAACTACTTTCTGAGAGCCCCCCCACATTATACCTTCTCCAAACTGCTGCTGTGGATTTAGGATTTATTTATTCAGGGGATCCTGCTCAGTTAGCCTTGAAGGCACGAAACAATAACTTTATCATTCTGGGTTTGGAACCTTTGTCACATTTTATCACCATCTCAATCAAAAAAATGGGGTCGATAAATACAGCCACAGGCTTATGCTGAGGGTGAAGGCAGCACAATGTTTTAATACTGCTTGTTTTCTGAAAAGAATAAATCTTTGACGACGCTCAAACCACTTAGATGATGACTGCACAATGACTCATGAGTGTTATAAATCATGTTACTGGTTGATCGCCACAGCGTGTACACAATGCCTTGCCACAGACACTGCCTCTTTATAGTTTTAATACTATAAATAATGATGGGAACATGCATCAACTATAAACTATTAATATAATCATATACATAATATTATAATGATTGCTGAAATTCTCATGCGGCTGCATTATGGCTCAGTGTCACCCAATACTAATTAAACTTGATATGTCCATTCATATTTAATAATACAATTGTAATTTTAATATCACAGAAATATATAATTCTATAGTGACACTAAAGAAATTGCATTTACAGTACGTTGGTTCCACCAAGGAAAGAAGAAAATGTACTATTGAATCAAAGCACTTTACTTTGAATTTACTTCTGCTGTTCTGCTTCACTTTTTTTAATGGTCTTGCACCTCTTGACCCGTGCACACATGACCACATGAAATTTTACTTTTGTATGCTGTATGTATTTTTCTGAAGTAGAGTCGGCACAGCTCCTGGTCAGTAAATGCAAAGATGTCTGCATGGATGCACACATGCAAGCGTTTATCTGTACATGCTCACCTGCAGTACGATGCATATGTGTATTTTTCCACATTAAAAGTGTATGTTGTGTATGATCACAGATCTTTGGAGTTAAATGATTGGCTGACACGGTGGGAGATTAAGTAAAGATGAAAATACAATCCCAAAACATATTTTACATACAATGCTTATAATCATAGATAGTTCAAGCAATAGTTTGGAGTCAATTTGAGCTCCATTTATTTACATTTTATATAACAATATACAAGATTGTGCACACTGTGAAAACAAATCCCACACTGGGACAATAAAGTCTATCTATTTATCACTGGCCTAACATGTAACACTACACTATACACAAACACAAATTCCTCTTTAATTTGAGTATGTCCACAAAAGCAGTGTCCTATTCACTGACATCAAGACTGAACCAAACTCAATGGGACAAAAGGAAAAGGATGTACATTTTCTCTCAGTTTCTCTTTAATTCAGAGATGTTTTGGGTTATTACCAGTTTAAATCATAATCCATTCAACAATAACTATAAGGAGTTTTCAAGTGACCTGGGAAGTTGGGCCTGGACTGATTTAAAAGATCTTCCAGTTCCTTTCATTGACTGTGAAAAGTAAATCTGCTTTTCAATTTCACCGTCAACGAAGCGTTGTCACGAAATATGCTATTCAATCACAGCTGAAATGCAAGCTGACTGTAATTGTTTTCAAGGCTGGGGCAAACAAAAGGCACTTTTCACAGCGCAGTGATTTGTTAATAATGAATAGCAAATCACTGTCTTTGCTCTTCATCAAATGGTGGGTGACAGCAGATGAGCGGCTGGTAAATGGGATCTGTCACAGAGCATCAAAAGAGAGAGAGAATACATTGAGATGTAGCAGGATTCAGAGAAACAGAAGTACAGACATGGGGTGAAAGTGGGAGAGAAAAGGATGAGAATGGACAGGCTTCTTTTTTTCTTTATTAACAGTCATCTGTATACATATGACCATCAGAGCTTTTGCACACACGGGCAGTCTGTGAGGGAAGAGGCCTATTATTCCCACTGGCAGCGGATCTGTCTCAGCAGGGGTGATAGAGCATCAATAAGGTGAGATGTATTCACAGTGCACCGTCCTGTCTGAGCAGAGTTTACTGCAGAATATTCTGTCCATGTTGAGGCTGGTTTGGGGTCTGAGGCTCAACAGAATACTGACTCTGGGGTCAATTTCGGCACGTCCATGAACATGCACTTTCTCATTAGTGCATATGGTGTAATATCTTGTAATTATGTACTGATGCAAACACAAAGAGCTGATTATTTTTTGTCACAGACTGATGGCTCAATGGACATGCTCTGTGATGACATTTTGTAATTTATCAGGCTTCATTTGCTGCTTATTAGTCAAAGTTAAAAACATGATGGAAACTGATCTTGATGTACAATTTGACAGTGTTATTAGATATACTTACAAGGGTACATATTTATTGTTACAATTGTTGGATGGGAAAGGAAAAGTGTTTTTTATCACAGTTTAAAACTTAAAATTGGATGGACAGACTGTCAGTAGGTGTCTGTATGTAAATAGAGGCATCCATCATGTCTGTATGAAGCAGAGTTGAGCTTTATAAGGCATCATTAACCCCCCATGGTATTTATTGGGCTTTTTTGTGTTCACTTATATGTTTGTTCACTTATATTTGATATGATCACCCCGACTTAGTATCGCAGGATTTGATTAATGGCCCAATAACTAAGCAGCTGTGTATAAATCCATATCTGCATGCGTCTACCTGCGTGTACTGTAATACTTCTGGCTGGTCTTTGAAACTTGTTAGTCAAAAAATCCAAAGTGACAACATCACTGTCATGTTCCAGAAACTGTGGGTTGTTCCTTCCTGTTTTATTTTGTAGTTTTGGGTCAATTTCCTGTCTGTCTCGTTTCCCTCCCTTTTTGATTAGTCACCTGTGTCTTGTCACCCACCTGTTTCTGTTCCCATCGTTTGTCTTGTCTATTTAGTCTGGTTACTCCATTTGTTCTGTCTTGGTTCATTGTTCATGGTGTTCCCATGTTTCGTCTGCGTTTCCATGTCTCTCGTTACGTTTTCATGTTCCATGTTCCTGTGTCCTTTCTCTTGACACGGTATGTTTGTCCCCCTGTTCCTTGTCATGAGGACACACATGAGTTTTTGTTTTTGGTTACAATAAAATAGTTTTTGCCATATCCCATCCTGTGTTGGTCTGCTTCTGGGTCCTGTCCATGTCAAGAGAGAACCCTGACAGAATAAACCCAGCACAGACAAAGGAAACACCCAGACTTAAATGGACAGTACAAACGATGGAACCAGAAACAGGTGGGTAACAAAACACAGGACCATAATCAAAAACGGAGGGAACCAAGACAAAGACAGGAATACCGAACCAAGGTTTTCAAAATAAGACAGGAAAGAGGCCTAGACCCTCAAAATCAGAATACAAGAAAACAAACCGTCCCAAGACCGTGACAATCACACAAGTTGGGTATAAAAACAGTAGGATCGTACTTACCTTTTCATCGGTGTAGCAGTGCACTGAATGTCCCACAGGCTCAATCTGATGCTACACATTTAATAAAGATTTTCTGCACAATGTGGAAATTACACTTTAGGTTGGCAACAAAAAGACAAAGAAACCATATATTTGTTTTATTTATTTAAACCAGCACTGTTGTGCTTTTTCCTACAAATACTATAAAATTTGACAATTTTTTACTTTTATGAGGGCTTATTAAGTAAATCTGTATTAACATACAATACTATTGGTATCATCAGCAAACAAAATGGGAAAGGAAGATTGTCAAACTAATAAAATTCATTCATATATGTGAGAAAATAATAAGGGTCCTAAAGTAGATCCTAGCGGTACACCAAATGATATATGAACTGTGTTAGAAAAAACATGTATTACATAGTACTCCATTCCACTCATAACTAGTTAACTTTTTTCCCATAAATCCCTAATCTGTTTGACAGTTGTACAAATTTAAAATCTTACATATTGCAACTTTTGCTGCCCCAGGATACAGCATGAAAGCCTAACGTGTTGCATTTGGCTGCATGTACAAATATCTTTGAACAATGAGTAATAAACCTGGTTTTGATAGTCTCAGGAACGGAGTATATGTTCCAGTGAGGGTCTAGTGTTTGTTTATGAGGCCAGATGGTCCAAATGTACATTTAAAAAGCTGCACTCACTCAGATTTCTGTGCCCGAATGGTCAGATAACATCTGTCATTACACAACAATGACAGATGATACATGTTTCCCTCTCTCAGAAGACACCATCTGTAATGTGGCCTTTATATAATACAGTTAACCATGAGTCATACAAACAGGCTGTGTGTTTGCAAATGTCTTGTGCAAATAAGGGTCAGTGGTATGCAGTATACAAGCGGCGAAGGATGTGAATAGTTAATACTTGTTAATAAATGTTTGCAGCATCTGTGGTCAAAAATAGATGAGGAAAAATAAATAACTGAATATGTTCCAGAAATAATTAAAGATTTAACTTATTGTGCTCCCGGGTTGTGAGAAAGGACGTGGACAGATTTTGTAGAGTATAACTGAGGTGTGGAATTGACCCATGAATGGGTTGAAGTCTGGATTGTCAAGACGTGAAGGTGAAGAATCCGAGGTGATTCCAGGGAAAGAAAATCAAACCTCTTTCAGATCAGACAGAGCAGCAGTGAGACACAGCGTACTGGGTGGCAGCTACACACTGTCCAAAAATAACTATGTATTGATTCACAAAGCTGACACTTATCACAGGGCTGCCCTCTGATAGCGTGCGTATCAACGACCAGAGTGCAGCATTAATATACTGTAAATGGGTGTGAGGAGCTCCTAGCCACTATTTTCAGTGCTGTGAGGAAACTGGAGTCAGCAGAGTAGTAGCGACAAGTGCCAGGTTATAATGGCCACAGTGTACACCTGCGTGAACATGGTTGGATGTTATAAGTCAGCTGGTAGCCCAGCAGCTTGAGAATGAGCCGGTGATGGTGAAACATAAATGCATTGCATTGATTATTCAGTTGTATGACACACACATTTATATATATATATATATATATATATATATACACACACACACACATCAATGTTTGTTTGAAAAAGTAAGTTCTCTTCTGAAAATTGATGCCATGTGACCTTCACTTTAGTCCACATGCAATTGTAGATACATTTAAAATACTCCAACTTTGTTTTCAAATCTAAAATTATATGCAGATTTTGTATTAAAATGAGCCATTTTCACCTTCTCTCTCGAACATGCATCCTATGCAAAAGTCCAGGACTAAAAAGAAATGCACAGCAGAAAAATTAACTCACGCCTCCATGTGTCAAAACATGTATTTTATTCATTTATCTTAAAAAATTAAAATAAAGTGCTTTTTATGTACAATATAATAAAAACAACAGTCACAATCTCAATGATACAAAAAAATACAGTTCACAATGTTATTTGTACACAACAAATAAAAAAGGAAATCATGCAGGCAAGACCACATTTGTCTAATAGTTATTCAGTCAACTAAGCTTATGGTGTTCAGTATGCCGAGGCAAAGCTGTTGCTTGTGTCTCATGGCTGAGCCGATATGGAGGATTTGGAGCTGTGTTTGCATCTTACTGCAGTACTACATCGTGCAGCACGAAGGAATAATTACTTTTATTGTGCCATTTCTTTGTAGTATGACAGTTTAAACAAAATCCTTAAAAGATGTTGGAATGGATTGCTTACTAAAGCCGTTTTTTAGACTGCTGTAGATGTTTGACAAATGTGATATAGTTGGCTACATTCATGTCCAGTACAGTATGTTGCATTACTGAGGAGCCACTCAAAATGAAGCATCACCATGGGATTATTTGCTTTTTTAATGAAAAGCACGTCATTAATAAATATGCGTTTATGACACCGTGTTTACCTTTTTGCCATTATTAACTATTACGGTCAAATGTCGTAACTTCAGCTTTTCTATATGAGATTAGGAAGTATTATTATTCTTAAATATTGAGCTCTTCAGACAGATGTTTCCTATGTGCACAGTATCACTTTTGACACAAATAAAAGCAGCAGAAGGGTACAAGATTTTGAGCAGCTCCCAGTCTTATTGTTTGCAGGTTAAGTTAATGGTGGCTTGAGGGAATCTGTAAATCTACTGTCGACCCGTGTTGCGTAGTGGAGTTAAGTGCGCCCACGGAGGGCTACAATCAAGCCATTTACCACATTTGAGTTGGTGAGGTCACTGCAGGGCGGTGTACAATGTGGCACATGGCTAAAGGCAGAACAACTTGACATCTAAAAGGCATTTTGATAGATAATGTTGTGAAGTCCACCAAGCATCTCAAAGCGGAGTATTCATCCTCCAGACAGACGTTTTATAGTTCATAAAAAGACTTTTAGAATCTCATTCATTCTTGTTATATTATCTGTTGGCAAACATTATGATCTGGCTTATTTGATCAGTCTCGGTTTGCCAGTAAGCAAACAAAATTAAAGGAATAGGTGGACGTTTTGGGAAATAAACTTATTTCATTTTCCTGTCAAGAGATAGATGAGAAGATTGATACCACTCTCTTGTCAAAATATAAATGTAAATAAGAATAACCTCAAGGCAGTGACAAGACTCCAGGGTGTTACTGCACAGGCATGGTTCCCTTTGGCAAGAGCTAAGCTAGCCGTTTCTCAGTTTTCAATCTTTATGCTAAGCTAAGCTAAGCTAACCACCTGGTAGTGGTAGTAGCTTCATAATTACCGTGCAGACATGAGAGTAACTCTCTGCAAGAAAGTCTATTCCCTACAATACCAAACTATCCCTTTTATTTTGTATGGCATGGAAACAAGAACAGATACCTCTCCTGCTTTGAAACGCTCGACAAATGCCAGTCCAGGTGCTGAACTAACAGCATGGTGGGAAATGTGCAGTGTTCTGTGCAAGAGTTGAAATGTATGCTGAAGTAGGCAGTAATGCGCTATGAAAACAAAATAACAGCAGTGTTCACTCTCTAGTTTCAAGACTATCTCTACAACACATCTTGCACAAGGTCCCTTAAAAACACACAATATTAAGCACAGATACTGTATATACACAACAAAAACAAAAAAAAGAAGAGGAAACACTGACCATTGTTGCGCAGTATGCTGTGCAATTACTTTGTCAATTTGTAGCAGTTACATAGCATTTCACCATCTGCTCACTGTTCGAAATATCAAAATGTTTATTCTGTATGATACTGGAATATATACTGTAGGCTTATTTGATCAATACAGTGAATTGGTGATGTATTCTAAGACATGTGGTTCCATATTGTCCCTATGGCCGTGTAAATGTTGGCTTCCTACATCTTTGGAAAGTTTTGCTTGTTAAGTCTCAAAAGTCTAAGCAATGTGGGTGCAAGTGTATTCGTAATGGCTGCACTGGTCCCTGTAATTACTGATTTCTAAAAATCATTTTGCTTAGCAGCCACACCGTCCGTCTCTCAGTAGTTGCATTTCTTAGAATTCGTGCCAATTTTACTGACACGTGCAAACCTGTAAGTATTCAAGACCCTGATTACTTGTGCTTTCACATTAATGTCACCTTGACATCAGACTGAGTGTGGTGAATGCCATGTATGTAAGAAATGTAACCTGTGGAGGCGGGGAGGTTATATTGAGCTAATACAGCGCTCTGTGCAACTACATCACTACATGGTGCAGCTGCAGTCCAGACAGGAGACCACTAAATATTATCCCTTCACTACAGTGCCAGTTGTTCTGTGACTTTCTCCATTTTGAGCATATTAGCACTTAAATTAACCAAAAACGTTTGTATTGTTAGCGCTAGTCAAGCTCAATTGTCTCAAACTAGTTGTACCTTTATGTTTCAGTGTATACTAATAAGGCAGATAACTCCTTTAAGGGTAGCTGTAGGAAAACCAGAATTATTATACTTTTTTTTTTTTTCTACCAGACAACCACAAGTTTTCACACACTCATCTCCACACCACATCCTTTGGCCCCAGTTCAGATTGGACAAGAAAGTCCATTATCTCGCCCAACACAGGCTGAAAAGTTCGTTATGAGCTAACAGTCTTAGACAAATGTCCAACCTTGCACTTCACATTTGTTTATTATTAGTGCCACTTTACTTTTTGTGAAACCCAACTCTGGTTCCATTACCATGTGCTCTTTGACAGTGATCAATGCCAAACACAAAACATGGGAGTGGTCATAACAGAATGGCACTATTGCATTTAGAGACGACAGTCAAGTTATTCTCATATTTTGACACAGTGAACATGATGATTTCGGTGCTGCCCTGAACACAGCACAGGTCGTGGACGTCGCCTTTTTTTCTTGGCTGTGTGTTTGTCATGTCTGTCTTACAATGTCGTGTAGTGTAGAACAACAGGCTCCCTTAACTGTCCATGGTGCAGTGAAATGTGAATGGACAACAGATCGTCTTTGAAGGTACAACATACATTCAGAAGTTAAATGCCAGTATTTAGGCTCTGGAGCATCATTTATGATCGCGTTTTCTGATCATCTTCCTTAAAAAGTTGCAGTCCTTGTTGTCTCAACAGCCATCTTCTGCAGAGCATGGTTACACACACTCAAATAGGGCTGGGCAACATAATAATAATAATTTATTGTCTACTGTTTTTAGTATATCATGTGATGGAGATCAGAAAGACAATTTAATGTTGGATCTTGCATACCTAAAGAGATACTGCGGTAAATACTGATATTGGAAGATGATCTTCTGTTTATCGTGTTATTTTTTTCTTCTTCCCCATATTGCCCAGCCCTACACATGCACACATTAGTGGCTGTTAGTGGCCATGAGAATGAAAAAAAAAATAGACAGTTATAACTTTTCTTAGCAGCTGCCACGGTTCGTGAGCTTCCTCTTCCTGCCCTATGCAGCAAACCAGACCAACCTCTGGCTTCGGAGTGGAAATGGTTAAATGAAAGGACCTTCGCGCTGATCACAGGACAAAGATGGCTAAAATAACAGATGTGCTGTGATGTAGAAGGATGTCTGGGTCTCCTCTCCTTTGCTCGGTGGCCTGTATCCTTAATGGAGATACAGGGGGGTCTCTTTTAGAGAATATTGTGCTCTCATACAATGGAGTCTTTGATCTCCGAGCCTAGCCTCACTCTGGGCCGAGGGCAGGTCGGGGAGTATTCCACGTGGCTCTCCTTCAAGTTCAGCGGCCGCCTGTCGGAGGACTCGGAGAAGCTCTTGCTGTTGTCTGGCGAGGACTCGTGGGTGGGCGTGCTGCAGATGTAGTTGTCATTTAATGTCTGGTAGCCCTTGTGATCAGAAGTAGAAACCGGGATGGTGTTACCGTTTAGGGGTAAGCTCTCAGCAGGCTTTCCCACTATCCTCGGCTTCTTCTGCTGCATGTTAGGGCACTCGCCCTGCTTCAGCATGGACTTCATGTGATCTCGGTTCCTGTAGATGACGAACAAGGAGAACACCACGAGGGAAAACGCCAGCAGGGCGCACACCACAATCAGTTCGTTCCAGTACGTCTTTGTGTGGACCTGTTCAGAACGAGACTCGCCGGGCAGGATGATGGTCTCCTCGCGATCAATGTGCGGTGTGCGTGAGTGGCCAATCAGAGTGGTGCTTTCCTGGCGGGGCTCTGCCCTCACACAGTAGTTGGCCAACAGCTGGCTGAAACCCTCCTCCTCTGACCAGCACTCGTAGGTCTCGATCCTGTCGGCATGTGCCACAACTACCAGGTTTCCCTCGGGAGTAGCGTAGAGGAACTGGCTGGCGCTGTCACTGTAACGCCATCTCCTCTGTGCCAGGTTGGAGCGCAGTTTACAGGGCAGCACTCTGAATTTGTTGACTGGAATTGTAATGAGCTGGCAATGGGCACCGCCTATTTATATATATAAAAAAAAAAAAACAAGAACATTGTTGCTTCAAAACACTTAAAGACAAGGAATATTTTACTTATTGCATAAGTATCGTATAGTATAAGTATACAAGCCTAAGGAATACGTCAATATTTTATACTAATTTACTACTAAGATTTTCACTAATCTCACATCTGTCTGTTAAATATGAAGCTACAGCCTTACTACTGGCTAGCATAGCTTAGCATAAAGACTGGAAACGGGCAAAAACAGCTAGCCTTGCTCAATCCAGAGGTTAAAAAAAATCCATCAATCAGCGGATCAAGTTGAGGTTTTACGGGGGTAGAAGTGCTGGTAAGTAAACCTTTGGACAGAGTCAGTGTAGCTGGTCCCCCTGCGTCCTGTCTTTATGCTAAGCTAACAGTATCCTGGCTGTAGCATCATATTTACACATATGAGAGCAGTATTGATCTACTCATCTACTGTATCTCTTGGCCGGAAAGAATTTCCCATAAATGTTGAACTATTGCGTTAAAGATTTGGTGGA
The DNA here is from genome assembly GCA_036023655.1 of Nannoperca australis. Lineage (NCBI taxonomy): Eukaryota > Metazoa > Chordata > Actinopteri > Centrarchiformes > Percichthyidae > Nannoperca > Nannoperca australis. Next base: position 24,856 of record JAVQJD010005960.1, read on the forward strand.
TAAGTCATTTGTAAGTGTAATACAATAACTAACAGTATTGAGTAGCTCCGCATTCTTATACAGAGAACTATTAAGTGTTTCTCCTGCCATAATAACAATCTGTCAAACTGTTTCTCCTAACACCTGTGTGGCTGTTGTTGTGGTGTAACTGAGGTTAGTGACTACACTTTTATCAAAGACCACTGTACAAAAAGAACACACTCACGAGAAGCTGCTGGTCTGGTAGATCTGGTGCTGGGAAACGTCCTGTTACAAATCGCTGATGTATCAGCCTCCTCCACATCCTGCTGCCAGTGACTGAGGCAAAACATAGCAAACAAAACAACACAACAGGGTGAGCCTCAGCAGCTGTAATGAGAGGCACCTTGTATGGATGCACCCATTTGTCCCTCTAAGCCTTTCATTTAAAACCTACGACTAGTATGACTGAGAGAACAATGAGCTTTTGAATGCTTATTTTACGAGTTTGTTTGGATGCATCTTCACGTCTAACAGCAAAAAAACACCCAAAAAACAAGGTGAGGTAACATGTTTTCCCAACCTAATATATTTTCCAGTTTTTCCATTGTGTAAGCACATTGGGCCTAATGCCAGAGCACTCATACAAACAGATTCGTTAAGTAGAGTTATTTATTCATGTACATATAATTACCTCTCTACACAGAGAAAAAAACCCCACTCATTTGACCTGAAATCATAATGCCTTAATCCGAGTTTAAATATGATACCAAAATTATCCAAAATAAAATATATTACCAAGACAAACTTAATGCAAAGTTTAGGATAAGAATATGAAAATGTTTTCGCATGAGGCCCAGTGTTTGTACCTGTAAATTATGGATAAAAATCTACATTTCTGCATGTATTCGTGGGCATATTGTAAGTTTAAATGCAGATCTTTTAAAATATTTTAAATTGTTTTTAATCAAAGTAATTTTGATTTCTTCCAATTTGGGAGTTATTTCATCTATTGACTAATTTGCTCCTTGGTTTAAGAATGATCTTTTGTTTAGAACCCCCACCCCCTAACAAAAAATCAATCAATCAATCAATTAAGCTGGCTTAATGGACATGGAAATAAATTAAAAGTAGATGTTAAGGAATAGTTGAAGAATTTGTGACCATGTGTATGTGAGCTCTCACCTGTCAGGCGGAGCCATCCTGACGTCCCGACACAGCCGCCCGGTCCAGGCGCAGTAGGGGTCTCTGGACAACACGCACTCTCCACAGCTCAGGTAGTTGGAGCAGTTGGCCACAGGCACCTCCACCAGCCCAGAGTTGGACGACACAAACAACAGACCCTGCCAGAGAGAAAGGCCATGTGTGATACAAATCTCTCATCAAAAGGGTGAACGCAGGGCTGAACAGAACGTCTGCTTTTGGTTGCAGATGTCTGATTTAAGAAAGGGAAGCCATGCTAAAACAATTAGTTACGATAAACAGAAGAACATAACCTAAACAAAGGGCTAACTCTGGCCAGCTTGTTCTCTTACTCGATGCCAGCCAAGTAATTTGATTGCGCTCAAAAACACATGGCAACAAGTTGCTGCTACACAGCATAGACTTACATTTTTATGTATTATTTATACACTTCTCAGGCATTACTGGTCATTATGTAGAAGTACCATTATCCAAAAATGCATTTTCACCACAAATGTGACGTTGATACCGATGCACAGCATGTTCCCAAAAGTGCAGGCTATCTTTAAGCCATCTTATCTACCAGTATATTAGATAGACATCATGTGGATTCTGTCTGTCTTTCATATCCCTATTTGGAGCTAAGAATACACTCACAAAAAGTATCTTGGACTTAGAGTTACATAATCTTAGATAAAATTGCTGTTTGGCTGCTTTGGCCCGAGGAGAGGCCATTATGTAATAAAGAGAGAAAGGTAATGAAATTTCACTCCGGGTAAAATGCCAGAGAGGATCATAAACTCCGCTCCAGACGGTGCTATAACTTACAGGAAAACTCAACGGAATGGCCACTGCGGAAGAGAAAATGCCTGTCGCCGGATTGTGCTCCGGTAAATCTAGCTCTTCCACATTTTTATTACTTGAAAATGAATTAAGAGTATGAAATGAGTAAAAATGACAAAACAAATATAAACTGACACAAACCAGTACAACAATAATTATAATAGATGAATAATAACGAGAAATAATTTTTCTAGCTTGTGCTTTAAATATCGTATATGTGATGATGACAGAGTTGTGATTTACCCTCTGTGGATCGAGTTCGATGTGTTGCACAGGCTGAGGCTCAGGAAACAGAATCATCTCCTCTATGATGTGCATCTTATCGTTGGCATTGATGGCCTTATGGAGCTTTCCATCATCTGGAAGACACAGAAGAAGAGACTTGAAACTTTATTTTTTCCCCTTATAATGACATTCCCCTTAAGATTGTGGAAACTCCCACAAAATAACAGCATGATGATTTGCTGTTGTCCTGTAACGAGCTGTACCTGTTCCAATGAAGAGCACGTCGTAGGCCCTCTCCATGCCTTGGATCTTGTGCACGGCGATCTGCGTGTAGCGCACACTGCGTTTCAGCAGCAGGGGAGTGCTGCGGATCACACTGTCCATCAGGAAATGGTCCTTGACGAAGTTGAGCACTTTATCAGGCATGTGCAAGGATGACTGAATACCCATTTGCCTGGCGTGGTTGGTCACGCACTGCGGGGGAGTAAATTAGAGAGGAAAAATGAATCTCTGCTTCTTGGAGCAGACTTGGAAGTACAAACACACGATGATAATGTATGCAGGACTATGACCCTGAGTTAGAGCATAAAATTTGGGGTGAGGTAAACAAAGACTGAATACAGTGGCTATATACAATAGCAGAGTGCAAAACTGCTGGATTAGCTGATATAGACGTTTTTAAACCATATTTTTAAAGCTATTATCTACTATTTTATATTTTTAGGCATGTGTTTTGCTCCAGGGATTTATATATTTATCCAGCAAAGGAAAAAAAGGACAACATCTGATTTTCATCAAGATCACTTGTTGAACAGCCCAAAAACCAGTCTGCACATACAGTTGGATATGATTGGTTACAGGCTGTAATATGCATCGTTTGGAAGTGTGATAACAAAACCGGTCTTTGGGATAGTATAAAAAACAAAAACACTGCCATTACTTTTATCTATTATGTGAACTTGCATTCCACTGACTAAATAGAGACAGATGCTACTCGAATGAACAGATGCATAAACAGAACCAAAAGAAGATGAACTGTGTTGTTTGTCACAGGATATTGCGTGCACCACTCACCGCCCCGGGCCGTGGCTCTGGCACTGGGTGGTTGTAGGTGTACCACTGCTGCGTCTCCCTGTTGACCTCTCGGTAGCGCCCGCTGAAGGCTCTTTCCACCTGTGCCATGGTGAAAGCGCACACCGCTGAGCTGCCGGATGCTCCTTTATACCTGTGATCACATCCAAAGTTTATAAGTTTTCCCTGTTTGAATTTGGGTGTTACGCTTGCATGAACTACGTTTCCTTACTTCTGTGCTGTGAAAATACGGAGCAATTTAAAGATTTTTTTATCTCACACTAATATTTTTAACCTAATCCATCCTTTCCGCAGTTGTCGTCATTTTATTCAGGAAACTGGAGCAGCAACTTCTCACTGGAGAACAGTTGTAGAGTGGGCACTTGAATGATTTCCATATTAAAACCTTTATTTAGCTGATACATTAATTAGACATTGGGGTTGCATGAGCTTGTGTTAGTGTTTAAGCTCATTACAGCTGCTCTAAATTCAAAGGAGCCAAGTAACAAAAAGCTTGCCAAGCTTGAGTGCAGATACAAAAAAAAAAAAAAACTTGCTCAAGATGGTGTGTGTGAGCTGTGTAGTCTGTGTGTGTTGTGTGTGTTTATGTATAAACATCAACTGTAACAGTGGCATAAATTAGATTCATTAAAGTGCCTGTGTGTCACAGTCACGTGATCAGAACAAACCCCTCCATTTGTCTCTTACCACTGGGAGGTGAAGACGCCATAGAAGACGGTGCTCTCCCAGCTGTCTCCCATGGGCTTCAGGACAAACATGTCCTGGATGATGTTAAAGGGGAAGCCGTCATCCGGGAGAGAACACAGGAGCTGCGCCTTCAGGAAGGTGGTCCATTTCTTCTGCAGCACCCGCTCACCGCCTTTATCCCCCTGCGAACAGTTCAAGAATTTGTCTCATTTAACCATTATTTATACTGGACTGGTTCATATATATGAAAAATTAAAGAACAGGACATGTCCATGAGCCCAAAATATGGTGAAGGGATTGGACCAGACACATGGATGATGAAGGTTTTCAAGTGTGTCCTCAGTTTCTCTTACTATTGCAGTTAAGTGTCATTAGAGCAAGCATGAACAACAATTCTGGAGGCGGACGGGAAAGAATCAGAGCACAAGTCCATTTCAGATGAATATAAAAAAAAGCCTTCTGGTATCAAACACTGCACAGACATCATTGAATCAAAGCTGCAATCCCTCCCCTTTGCTTTAGAGGGTGCTGTTTGGGGTCAAATAAGGGAATCTGAAAGTGGTTCCTGTGTCAGTTAAAATAAACTGGACAAATAATCACAACGAACCAGGAGTTTAATGTTCTGATGTGATTCCAAGTACTGAGACCATTTCCTGTGGTGCAGCATATGAGTGGTGCACTTCTACTGAATTTTCAAAAGGATATTCAGACAATTAAAGCTCATATAAAGATGCATTAGCACAAAAATACCAGTTGCTCTTTGAAGGAGAGGAAATAGCGAAATAGAAAACAAACAGTTGCTTATTAATTACAGCTTTAAAGTCAACATCAGTGGTTCACGCCTCACGTCTCCTGCAAGACACAGAGGAGGCATTCACTCTCCTTTTAAGCAGTCACAAAATATTCACATAAACAGTTATTAGACAACTTTGCCATGACTAGCAATTATCAAAGAGCTTGTAAACACCCCCCCCCCCCAAAAAAGAAACTATTCCCAAATACCGCCAGCAAGCTGGAAAACACAGGAGGAGCAGCCGGAGGAGGAGGAGGAGGAGGAGGAACATGACCAAAACAAGCAGTCTCACCCAATCTCAAGGCAGTTTTCTTGCCACAGATGCAAACTATCCCATCAACACGGCCTCTAAAACCCTGAACAACTCCTACATAACAGCACAAGGAGTGAATCACACCCTTGAGGAGATAATAAAATGCAAAAACTATAACTACCTCTCTGTTTCCTCCACTGTGTGCTGTTACGCACAAACAATCATGTTGCTCAATGGTGAGGTGAAACCTCGTGGGACTGATGCACGGCCTGGGAGCCAATTACTAGGTTGTGGTAGTAGCCTGTCCACATAATGAGGAGACCACATTCCTGCGCTCTCAGCTGTCCACCGCTGTTGTTGCTGTGCTCCGCTGCACAGCATGTACTTTCAATCGCATCGACCACTCCCCCTCCCGATAGCTGACCTCCAAAAATATACTTGCTTCTTTGTGTTGTATTACACCGCTTTAACATTGTATCTGAACTTCATGTTTGTCGACCTGAGAAGCAGATGAACAAGAAGTAAAGAAAACGATGCCACACATTGTTCATAATGTGCCTGCTTTCCACAGTCCCTCAGTGTGCACACCTGAATAAACAAAAGAAAGAGGGAGTGGAAGAAGGGAGGGGACAGATAGGAAAGAGGGGGAGAAAAAACGACTCAAGCAGAATTACTTGGCAAACCCAAGTTAAACAGTAGTTAGAATACCATGAAAAAGCTGAAGAGGCTTTGATTTATCTTATTTTACAAGAAACACGTCTTCTTTATAACGTAGCACGTCTGCCCAGATGAACCGACACACCCAGAATATTTCAGATATTACAATAAATGCACATTTAAAAAAACTTTCTGTCAGTCCGCAAAAAAAAGTGTGGTACAGATACCAAGGCCGCTAACAGGGAGGGGTTTTCATACCTCAGCGTTACCTAACTCTAATCTTAGTTTAGCACTTTCTGCTCACTGAAGGAGTACACAGAGCGTGTGTTCAGATGTGATGCACCATTCTGAGAAGGAAATATAGCAATAGTTAAAGATGTTAGCCTGCAGGACTGCAGGGGCTGTTCTCATATATGTCAGACTAGTCTGTAGTGTTAGGCCAGTCTTAACTCTGCTCTTGTCTAATACAAACTGTGAGGGAGGCGAGAACGGAGGAACGTGAGGCAAAGACACAATGTGACTTACACTTCCCGAGGATATCGTCATCTCTTACGTCTGCCACACATAAAGCAAAGTACTGCAAGTCAAGAAGCATCAATGTAAAATAGACAATAATATTAATCAGTATCAAAGTAATCCAGTGATAATTCACCATACTTTTAAAATGGCACCAATTTGTCAAAATGTAAACAAATATAGGCTACAATTATGGTGCTTAAGTTGTCAATGGCAAAATTATACTACCCGTTTACATCCCCCTAAGAATTATGGGAACTATAGTTCCACTGTGGGGGGTTGGGGCACAGTGTCAGACTTGAACCTCCGGTCTAATACGAGTTTCACAAAAATAAAGACTTATTCTAAGCCTCAAAAGGTTAGCTGCCCTACACCCAGTCTAACTGATCTAAGAGCAACGTTTCCATGGCAACAATCAGTGACACTTTGAGTTTTCACAGTCAAATATTCTTGTAAATGTTGAATTTATGCAGAAAGTAAACATTTTCTGCTGGAGTGAAGGGAGCTGAGCTGCTCGATGCGGTAATGCTCGGCCAGCTCATGTTTTGGTTTTATTTGAAAAAAGTCTTAATTTACCCAGAATTCTCGGCAGGCTGGTTAGTCGTACTTAAGATCAAGAACTAGACGGCTTTGTGCAACAGATGAATCCAGAGGTCTGTCTGAAGGCTGACGATTAGTTAAAGCGTTTATTTTATGTGGACAGCAGGTGGAATACATATGCGTTACCTCAGTACATTGATTTGTTATTGTTCTTGAACATTTAACGAGTACACTGCATAAATCACCTCCATCACTACTGTACTGCCACAGAAAGGCATCTGAAAAGATGTCAGGGGAAAGAGGGCTGCTGCATTCCAGTGAAATAAAGGCGCTTTATAGAGCAGAGAAAGCTATTCTTCAGTCTCTATTGCACAGTTCATCTGCAGTAAGTTGCCACAGTCTGGGGGCCTTTCTGTCAATGATTTCCATATATAGAACCCAGGAGGTGCTCTGCCGGCTGCGATAGGTGTCGCAGCACCGAGTGCCAGAGCCTAGCAGGACTAAGTCATTAAGCTGTCACTTAAGATTACATGCTGTCCCCACGATTACTCACATTACTGCCTCCATGAACAAGAGGCATCAGGGAGGGAGGGATGCTGAGTGCATGTATATATCAGGCAGCTTCATAGCTGTTTAATTGATCTGATGACAGGTGAAAAGGGATAACGTCTGGCATTGATTTTTCAGGGTGATCGACCAAACTAAACTCTTGAGGAGGGAGGAGGGGAATGACGTCGACGGTTTTAATGACGCGAGTGGATTCTGCAGTTGGTGCAGTTTGCGTGCTTCGCCTGCAACACAAACAGGCCACATAGTAGAGTGGAAAAAGCATTTCATTTTGCTGCGAAGCACCCTTGAATACTAATAATGCCTGCAAAGCTCAAAAACGCTGGTGGAGAAAGGCAAAGAGCTGGAGGGATGGACGAGTGCAGCTGACATTGTGAGGGTGATGGAAGGAGAGGGGGAGATGACATTGCAGAGAAAAAGGGAGGGAGGGTGGCGTGGTGAGGAGGAGGAGGAGGATAATTCAGGCAAGGGGGAAACCAAAACTGTTGCAAACATGTTTGTACAGTCAAATTGAAAAAGCTTTAACGCACCAGTGACATATTTCCATTGCATCAACACAGGCTTCTCGTCCAGTTAAATGTTACCAAACCTGCATTGGCGCGTGAGTGTCCCGCCTTGTTCTGAGGTAATTGTATCAGGATTAGGGAGAGGAAGCGCAAGCCCCACTGCGCCTCTTACTTTTGCATGGCTGTCTTTTCTAATGACCTCACCCCAACCCCCAGGTGTCTTACCTTACACACGCGAGCGATCCTCGACACAATGGTGTTGTCAAAGAAGTCGAATTCTTTCCCTGCCTCGCTAAAGAAGAAGTAAATCTTGTCGTCGTCTCCCACGGGGTTGCCTATTGGTTGACTCTCCTCGATGTAAGCCGACCCGACAAAGACTGGATCTGTTAAAAATAGAAAAAACAGAAAGGAAACGTGGTTAGAGACACCTGTTGTGCCTTTATCTTCTTCTACAAAATAGTTTTTCAGCCGTTTCATCACTTTTGTGTCATCAGAAATTGGGAAAGAAGTTAGCGTTTACACGGGGAAGCTGTGTTTTGAAGTGCACGTGCGGCGACTGATAGGACCGTGCGCCCGCTATCTAAGAGAGCTTGTCTTTTCTTTCGGTCTGCATGCATTAAGCCTCGCTAATGATCGCTACTTTTTGGAGCTTATCTGCTCTGTTGAATATATAATGGGTGATGTGAAAAGGAGAAAACACACACACACACACACACACACCCTGATGGGGTAAAAGGAGTTCATACCTTGCAGCCATTTTAAAGAGTTTTCTGTCTTCAGAGCAGTTCCCTGACCCAAACTCTTGTAAATGACTGGTTCATTCCCTTGGAAGTTGCTGACAGTACCAGTGTACAATTCACCATCTGGAAGAAAACAAAGACAAAGATTTTAAATTAAGGACTTGTTGATCCACAATCATTTAAACATAATAAATGACAAAGAAACAATCTGCTGGGGGGCTTTCTCAAGTGCAATAGTGAGTAATAGTTTAGAGGGAACAGACAAATCATTTCTTCCACTCAAATTCAGCTCAAATTGCTCACGATTTGCTTGTTAAAGAAGTTGAACACAAACAGTGTGTGTTGGTGTCCAGCTATTTATCAGAGGGACCGATGCAGACAAACAACATTAGCAGGCGCATCATGACTCATCACTGAATCAAAGTGGTAGGTAACATCAAAGTAGCTATGGGAAACAGCTGAGCCCATTTTTAGAGTCTCCTCCCGGCAAGAAGCCACTCATAATGATACCTTGTTCTTTGCTTGCCGGGCGCGTTTCAAGTGACATGACGAGGAAACAATAAAAAAAATCTGTGTTTTACTACGCACCAACTATGATGGCAGTGGATTTGTACTCTGGATTAAAGGGGCAGCGACTACGCCCATCTTCCATCACGACCTCGCCCACTTCGTCTCTCTCCAGCGTGAATGTTGACGTGTTCTGGAGACAAGACACAAACACAGCAAATGTCCCTCAGGCACAGTCCAATTAAATTCTACAAGAGTGAGCTAAAGTGAGCTTAGCGACCTCAAGCTCATTCTCTCCACTCCTTCAGCATCACACACACACAGCAATGAATTTCAGCAAGTTTGGTCACTTTGAACATACAATAGCTTCTGCTTGGATGCTGTATCTCATAGGCAACCTGAAGATGAAAACTTACAGCAGATCTAAGGCTGGTTCATTGTAATGACATGCTTCAAAACCCACCCAGCTTGTTGATCTGGTACAGCAGTAAATAAAAAGGATAATTCTGGTGAAATTCTATATATCTTCTTACGGTCAACAAAACCCTTGAAAAGACAAAAACCAACAATGAATTGATCCTACTAACAAGAACTGTCTGTGTACCCAAAGCCTGACATAGTTTATTCATCTGTGCCATGGAGCTGTTGTTCACTGAGCAACACTAACACTGGCTGACATTCCTTCATTACTGTGAGCACAGCTGCTGTAGTACATACATCGCCCAGTTGCCTTAAATGCTCTCTAGTGTAGTAATCCCTTCCTCAAAATAGTCCAAAAGATGCTTGTTTAAGTGACGTTTGCTAAAATCTACAGTGACCAGCTGTTTCAGGAAAATACTGACCCTTTAAAATAAATAAATAAATAAAAGATTATACATTTGTGACCCGTTTTTTAAAGATTTATGTCATAAGTAGGAATAAATAGACTTGAGGCTGAGTGAAACAAACAGAAGTATTAAGGGATGGGTTTAAGCACTGTTGGTTTAGGTCTTTTCACGGGATTTGTTGAAAATGAGAAAAATATAGAATCACACCATTATCCTTAAAATTTGCCTCTTTCAAAAAGGTCTTTCTTCAGGTAGTTTGTATGGTTTACACGGGAAGAAAACGTGATGCATGATGGGACTTCACTGATAATAAAATCTGAGCTTTGGTTTCAGTCAATTAAGAAGTCATAGGTAACTGTAGGTGCCTGTGGCAAGCAGATCTACAGTGAGTATTTAGGTCAATATTCAGCCACTGTATATAGTTGTATATGTCTTGTTTGGCTCTGGAAGTTGTCATGTTTGAGAAAAAGTGACTCAAAAAAAGTGATCACTTGGGTAATCTCAGGGTTGACCTTTTTAACAGAAACCAGCAGTCCAAAACCCCAAAAGATCTTCAATTTACAGTGATATCAAAATCTGAGAAAACCGGCATATTTTCACATTTGAGAAGCTGGATACTGCAAATGTTTTTTATTACATGTCACTAGTATGGGTCACGCCTTTATAAAATGAGACAACACTTAGGTTTAAAAGGATAGATTACACGCAGGGATTTTGGTACAATAAACATGACATGCGATCTGCCTGACTGAGACTGCCAATATTAGTTGAAGCCACGTTTAACGCGAGGACAGAAGATATTGCACCCCTCACTTAACATTGAAATTGCTTTAAGAAGGGGACTCTTTGCAGCCAGTATTGGGAGGGTGGATTACCAATATAGCATTCAATGTACTTACGGGAATGTGAGTATTGTATTAAAATAGACATGAAAAATAAATGTACGTGGGCACAGAAATTGTGGGCAGAGAAATTGTACTTGTTCCATTTACTAAAAATCAAATAGGACTAGAGTGCCTCCATTGCCTGGAAAATCTTCATTATTACAAGTTGTTGTTATTCTCTGGGCTTGTTTTAATTTATGTCTGTCATTTGATTGTTTAGTGTATCGTTTAGTGGCTTTAGTGTCCTGTTACACTGCCCATAAACCCTCTGTGACTGTTTTGAGAACGGTTATATAAATAAAACATTTATTAACGTTAATACACGCGCACACTCACACACGCAAGTTCTGGACTCTGTCAACATGTCAAGTGTTCACACAGACCAAACAGGCTTGGAATCCCAGTTCAGGGCCTAAAGTCCTGCCAAGTCATCTTCAGTCTGAGACGTCCCGTATTTTTCTTTCACTCTGACGTCAAAGGGGGGAGTTTAATGCCCCGCTTTAAGAGCTGAGCTGTCTCCAAGCTCGATTGCCCCCCTGTTATTGAAATCAGTGTCATCCTGCTGCCGGTTACCATCACTCCAGATTTACTCCTCCGCTAGATAAACAGATCTACTGCTCCCTTCTCGCTGGAAACCACACAACCCGTGTACCCCCTGTTGACTTGTCTGGCTAAAGTGCCTCAGCTGCATTTGGTTACGCTTGGATAACAGCAGATCCAATACTGACATGGTGGATAAAAGAGCTAGATTCCTTGAGAACACCAAAGAAATATATCAAAATTCAAAGCTGTGCTGGTGAGAGAAGTGGAGAGAGATAAAAATCAAGACATGTTTCGGGAAGACAGGAGAAAAATCAGCTCTTGGAGGTGCACAATGGTGAGACTGAGAGGTTATTACTTACAATGTAGGCGCAGATAGGACTGAAGGCATAGGTGCCACACACATAGAGATGAGTGCTGTTCAGCCGCAGGAGAATTTTGATGTAATTGAAGCAATCAGTCTGGATGGGGAAGAAATGGAGAGTGTGAGGTCTACGAATCCCCAAGAAATTCTTACAACTGAATATGTTTTTCTTGAGAGCTTCTTAAAATCTGTGCCTGAAATACTGGAGCTCATAATCACAAGTAAAAAAAATAAAAATAAACTAAACTAAAATAGGGACACAAACACTTTGTTAGAACAAATTGTTAGAAACTGAATGTGTTTCCCCCCATTTCTCAAACATTGTTGGGGAAAACCTCCCAGCATCACGCAGCCATTGCCTGGTGGGCTTTCTGTAACACACAGACACAGAGTTGCAAACTGCACTACAAAGATTACCAAGGTTTGTTGCCTAGGGATACAACAGCTGGAATGACAACAAGGTAACAGCCAGACAGGGAGAAAGAAGCAGTGCACACAAAAAGAGCAATTCCCCGGTGAGACTGCACACTTGATGAATCTATTTGTAACTTGTGGAAAAGGTTTGTCAACACAGAACTCAATGCTCATTTTATCCTCTCACAACGCCGGTGAAACAATTCAGAGAGGCCTGCAAGGAAGGAACACGTGCTTTGTCATCATACAGCTATTCTCCTGAGGTATTTTCATTATTTGGTGTTTTTCTGGAGCACTAAAAAGAAGCCTCTCACCTCCAGGTTCTTCCCTTTGAAGCTGCATTCCTCTCTTTTTCCTGCAGGAGTGCCCCACGTCAGCTGAAGATGAAAAAGAAACGCTGAATAAGTCATGCAAAATTCAGGGAACCGTGCTTATTTTACTGAGGACTGTTTCTTTTATATCAAAATGTACTGAAATAACTGGTGTGTGGTATGGAGATCAACATAAATTAACTCTTATCCAAGTCATTTTATAGCATAGTATTTAAGTCTTTGGCTCTCAAAATGCATGTGGCAATTGAACACACTCACATTCTTCTGCAGCTTGGTCTTGCTGATGTCCGAGAGGCTGAGGGCGAACAGCGCCTCCCTGGCCCCGACGTACAGCATGTCGTCCTCCTGGCTGAGCAGCAAAGAGGTGTAATTGAAGACACCGTCCACAGAGAATCTTTTGGCTGACCTCTCCTTTGCATCTAGGAAACGATGGAAAAAACACACACACACACACAGGAGATTATCATCACATACCATGACAGAACAAAGAGGAACAGACCAGTACAGAACATGTCCTAATGCTGGAAGAACAAGCGCATAAATTAGGTCCCCAGTTACTACGCTCACTATACTCCCAAGCTGTGAGGACGACACTCTACAGGGAGGGGGAAAAATGATCGATTAGCACATCACAGTGCTGGGATTTAAAATGCATGTTGAAGAGTGTTCAAGGGTTTTAAAAGGGGTTCCAAAGTATCATCTCATTATCAGACAGAAAAACATTTTATTCCCTGTTATTAGATACAAAATACCTGACAAAATAATTGGTATTGTGATGGTTCATGTGATTAGTTTTTAAACCCAAAAGTAGCTGTACATACTAAAAATGGTAATGTTAAAAACACATCCGGTTACTGGCATAAACTAATGGCCAAGCTTTTCTCAGGGGAACACTTAGAAAAAGAGCATTTTATTTTGAAGGTGAAGTAGAGGTCAATAATAAAATCATAAAAAAGAAAAAAAGAAATCTGAAATACAACAATTTATAGCGTTCTTGCTACATTCAGGGTGGTCCACCATGTCTCAAATTGAGCACTCACGTGCAACATAATGGTATCTATAACCAACTTTGTGTTATTGCCAGCAGATTATCCAATCAATGCGAGAACCAATAGCAACTGACTGTAGCTTATGTAAGTCTATGGGTCTGATTTGTTGGGTTAATTAGCAATGAGCTGGATAAAATCATATAGGGAAATGTGTGGTTTACTGATCTGATGAGGAGCTTTGAAATTGGCAAATGTGCATTAAATAGAGAATGCAAGTCCCTGTTCAACAATAATTAGGCCACAAGTCAAGCTCACAACGTGAAATTGATTAATATAAACATATCAATGTAGAAATAACACACCATATGCTGAGGTTTAGGTTGAATGCAGGCTACTTGGGTGGTTCAGAGGGAATATCCTTATTGTATTATTCCACACGCCTGTTAATCTCCAAAACCACCACATCGACACACTCCTACAGCACGTGTCGGCCACCATGGTACGATTGGGGAGGCAACAACACTGGAACTCCTGTTTTAGTATTTTCAGGACTCCAAGGAGATCTGGGAATCTGTCAAAGCTTCACAAAGAGCCACAAATCTAGCAGAAACCAACATCCAGTGGACAGACATCACATTGCATCCAACTACAGCACAACACAGAGTGGTGGTGAGTTCCAGTCAAATCAATGTATGATACAAATGGGGAGACTCTCATTGGGCATGTTGTCATCTCTTTACTCTTCACTCCTGGAGGCAACTGTCCCCTCTCGTTTATCCCTCTCATATGGCAGCAGCCAGCAGCTACTGTGGCTCCATGAGAACATGTCACATGTACGCCAGAGAGCCACATCCACACTTTCCTGTGCCGGCCAGTCCCCTCTTTGCTCTGTTCTGTATTGGCAGCAGGGTAAAAAGCCTCTTCTACTCGACACCAATCTAAATCTCCTTCATTCTGCCACTCGCCAACCCTCTTCAAGTGGATCTCTTTAGCGGTGGGCAGAGAGTCAAATGAGTTACCCCCCAACATCGCTCCCTTCCCTGCAGCCTCAAATATTTCTTGTGATGAAGTAAAGATTCACTGCACACTTTGCTCCTTTTATAACATTTCCGTTGCCATTGCAAACAACTCAGGATCCTCCACAGTGCCATCACCATCACCAGCTTTATTTTTCTTTTTACGGCTTTCCACTGTGAAAGTGGTGTTTCAAGAGGCTCAGATTGATTTTTGCAGCCAGTTTCTGTAACAGGCAATGAGTCGGACAATTGGTCACTTTTCAATTCGACTTACTGTGTGATAAACTGCTCAAACTACCCAATATAAAATGGCAACAACAGGTCCAGGAAGTCATGAAAAGGGTTTATTCAAGACCTTCAGCAGCTGAGTTGGGGTCAGTGTGTATCTGGAACCTGTGGATGATATCTACTTGATATCTATCAACATATCTAACAATCTTCTTGAGGTCACCAGAGACACAGGATCTATGCAATCAAATATTTGTGCATCCATTGCTTACATACTTCTTACCCTTTGCAGTTTTTGACCATCATTGTAAATGTTTATCTATTGCTTCCCATTCCAAACATATTAAAAAACATACTCAATGTGCTTCCCCAAGCCAAAAACGCTGGAGGTCACGGACTTCATTTCCTTGTCCAAATAAGATTACGGGCTGTAGTTAAACCACTTAACACCCCCCGTCTGTTAATTTAGACATTAAGAAAAAGACACTAGCCGTACGTTTATCTCCAACACTCCAGGTGGTGCACTGGACCATGATGCAAACGAAGCCAGTAAACAGCAATAAATGTTTACAACCCCACGACTTAAACTTTTCAATATGCTTGCAAACAAATGGTTTATCTAACACTCGAGGCAGTTTGGCAGATGTCTTCCCCTTATGGGAGTGAAAGCCAGCTGCACAAGCCACATTTTGTCCAAAATCAAATCTTAGGCCCTTTCCAGATCAACAGCCTTCATTCCGTTAAAAATGTTTCGACATCTGGAGTCAATGAAGAGAGAGGCCTGCCATTAAAATCCAGGGAGGGGATACAAAAAAAAAAAGAAAAGGACTTCCTATTGTCATCCTTAGGTAATTCAGGACAGGGGGGAAAGACAGTTGTCCTAGTTGGAGGGGGGGGGGTATTTGAAGGTAAATGAAGTCTGTTAAAAATGTCCTAAATGCTCAAAAAGAGAGCTTTACTCAGTCCCAGTGGACCCTGCCATTGGCAGACAAAGGAGTGCCATCTCTCTTCTCTACAGGGGGACATATCATAGCTTGACTGTCATGGCTCCCCTGAGTTTTGGCCATTCACTGGAACAGAAAAAACAGCCTTCCCTCAGCATATTAAAACTCTCTGACATAAATCATCGTGACATCCTCTTACACATACAATGGAATAACGAGCAGAGGAGAGCAAACTCATGAAACTTTTACTCAAGAGAGCAGTCGGGGGCTACTTAGCGGGAGGGGTGGCTGTGGAAGTGGTCAGGGGGAGGTTGAGGTCGGGGTACTGAGTGGGAGTTGTGGTAACCAGGAAGATTGGATTGAGATGTTGACCTATGAAGAAACATGAAGACGGGAACATTTTATTTTCAAAGCACTGCGAGATGAGCAGAGGGTCAAGCCGGTAACAAACGTCAGTGCTGTGTCAAGCTGCGGCAATTTCAAACTCAAGGCTTCCCCTCTCTACAGAGGTCGGTTCTTTGGGAGATTTTTTTTTTTGAAGCTCTCTGATGCAGCAGATCAGTTGTGTGATTTGACATGCTTGCAGCAGAATGCCGGGCATCTGCAGGCCATTTCACGGCCAGGCCCCAGGTCCATTCATCACCTGCCTGTTTAATCAGCTGGCTGTCACCAAGCCGGGCCCTCAACCTCTGCTAATGCTCATCACATCACGCCTACCATCAATATGGCCGCTTATATTGCCGGTGCTAACATGCTGAATTAGTTAGCACCACTGGGTCTTTGAATCTCGGCGTGCAACTCAAACTGTGTACATTTGCCACAATTCTCCACGGTTATGAAAGCCTACAAGCTGCAAAAGAAATTGGCTAATGATCCAAACTAGACTGCAGTGGCATAGTTCAAAAGATGCATCATCAAGACAGTTTACAGCTGGAAGAACAGGGTCTGCATGCAACACTAACAGCATTCAAGAAGTGAATGTCTTTTCTCCACTGGCACAAAATAACCTCTCAGCAATTAATTAGGTGAAATTGAATTTCGGCTGCGTATTCATTCATTGTGATGATTTTTTTTTTTAAGTGCGTGGAGGTAAAGATGGCAGGCACAAATCTCACCACGGGGGATTTCAGAGAGCAGCTGCTCTGTGATCACAGAAACCTTTGCTTTATAGTGAGAGAACCAGACTAATTCTGTGCACACACAATGAACAGCTATAATCGTCTTGAAGTAAAACAGAGATACATTAGGGGGAAAGTCTCGCAGCTGCATTACATTTATCAAATGCTGGAATCTTCTTCCATATGTACAGTATATAATATTTCCTGCTAGTTTTAATATAAACTGCTTTAATGATAATGCACTATACATTCACTGTGAATATTGCAATGTGTGCAACATGCATTGGCTCAAAAGGGTGCTTGTCTGCTGGGAGACGTACTGTGTCTAAAGAGAGCAGGAAATAGAGATATAGCCCCCATATAACCACAAACTGTATGTTTATTGCCCTTTGGACAAAGCCAGGCTAGCTGTTTCCCTCTGTTTCCAGTCTTTATGCTAAGCTAAGTTAACTTGCTGGAGCTTCATATTTACAGACAGGAGAGTGGTAGAAATCTTCTCATCCAACTTTTGGCAGAAAGCAAATTTCCAAATGTGCTGTACCTTTAACAGAAGCACAAATATAAGTGGCTGTGTAATGTGTGTACTTATGCTCTTGAGGGAAAACGCTTCTGAATCAAAGAAATTCATGTTCCAGACACATTGATACACTTTCTTTTTTATATCTCCAAATCTTCTCATATATTTTTGACTTGAAGATTAAAAACACATTTTGGTAAATAGCACAGTGACATCAACATTAAGATTCGTATGCCTCTGAATCACTTCATTCACATCCCAGCTGAATGTGTTCAGCGTGTGCTTACTCACCATTGAGGTAAGCAAGATATCATCAGAGGGTGCCAGCTTGCAGACATGTGTCACTAAGTAATAAAATACATGCCAGCACCTTGGCAGGCAACATAATTCAGAGAAAAGGGAGTAGGATCAACCTATTTCTCTAAGTTTTAAAAGTACTCCAAGGGTGTGGCGATTGATTGGCTGCTTGTTAGGCATATGCCTGCCAAGGCACTCCTCAAAGCCCCGACTGTAAACATGCCCCAGATTTACTAAAGCAGCATGAGCCAAGTCACAAGGTAAGGGGGCAACGGGGACAAAGGGGTTCACTTGCAGCCAGGCAGAGAAGACCCAAAGGAGAGTAGAGTGTAGCACAGCTGATTTTAATCTCTCACTGAGCTCTACTTATATTACATGCAAGACACAAATTTGTCTTTAAACAAAAAGATGCATGTGTATTGATCTATATCTATCTATCAGCCAAAGCTACACAACGGAGCACAGCGTCATGGCTCTCTGTTTGAAATGATGACGCTGGAGCTCCCCGACAGAAGCAGACGGAAGTCACTTCAAGGTCATCGCAGCACTGCTCCTCCTGATATTTGGGCAAAGTGATGGTTATTTATTGATCTGTGACTACCAGCAACCAATAGGAGCCCCGTTCTCTGCTTCTGCTGTAGTATGCCAGGCAAGTCAGCACAGAAACACTGTTTGTCTGCACAGCTAGAGGACTCTGATGAGGAAGTAGACTGGGTCGGAGGAGCGCGGGTAAACTTCAGAAAGACTTGGCATATTTCCTTTCCATTTTGACATGAATGAGCTCGTCTTGAAATCACTGGTTACACAATTCGGTTATATTAAAAAAAAAAAAAAAAAAAGGGAAATTAGCAAACAAATGCACAGCGAGTGTAAAACTCCATAAACCCTGATACAGATTAAGACAGCAACAGAGAGTCACACTTTTTTCTTGAAATTAGGGACAAGAAAAATAAAAGCTGACACCACTGAATATGAATCAGAAAGAGTGCGACAACTACAGTATCTGTAAACCCAGGCAGTGAGGCTCACAGATGTGTGGGTTTGTAATCACTGAATGAGGATGTAGCTTTGCTGCAATTTTGTGTGTATATGCAGTGCATTACATTCATATTTTGGTGTGTGTGTGTGTGTGTGTGTGTGTGCGCACCGTACTGAGAGATGGCTGCACCTTGCAGATAATAACCAGAGCCTGACCAGTGTATGCTGAGTGTGTGTGTGTGTGTGTGTGGATTACGCAGCAAAGAGGTGTTAATGGTGCCACACGGTCACATGTGAAGGCTCAGAATCAGGGCAACAACAGAAAATCATGAAATGACTGAATTTTGGGGGGAAATGTCGAACAGTTGTGTGTACTGTACAAACTCTGCAATACTCTCTGAAGGAAAAACAACAACACACACACACACACACACACACACACACACACGTACCAAGGATGAGGTCGGTGCACAAAACACTGCATACCTTTCAAAGCAAAGAACAAGGGGCTGACACAGGCATGATACTCTGCTCTGTAATTATTGGCTCTTAGGAGTCATCCTGATGCACTCTGGATTGGCACCTACCCGAACCAACACTCAACGCAGCGAAGCGAGGAAGTGCAGTGGTGTATCACGGCTGAAAGCTTACAAAATCCTGGATATTAGCTTGGTGAGAAAGAGAGAGAGAGAGAAAGAGACACTATGTGGCATCTGAGTAAGTTACTCAAACACAGGCTGAAACACAGAGAGATGGTATAATTTACTAAACACGCACAATTCAAAACAGACATGCTTGTGCTTGTCATGTGTGGGGTGTCTCCTCCTCCCTATCTCTCTCTCTCCACATGCAAAGGACAGCAGATGTCACTGGTATCTGATGCACACAGATTGAATCAGCTCGCAGATTGGTTTTTGTGTTCAAAAGTGCCCAAAACTACAGCAAAGAAGGAGCAACATGGTTTTAGGGTTCAAATGGAATGGCTAACACCCAAAGTATTTGGCAACTTTAACTATATTTACTATGATTAAAAAAAAATCAAATATACAAAAATGGGTATGTGAGGATATTTTAAGAAATGCAATTTCACCTCTGAAAGAAGAAAAAAAAAAACGGGCTAACTTTTGTTCAGACTTGTTAAACAAAATCTACCATTACAAAGTCTGTTAATGGGGTTAAAGTTATAATCCTATAAAGATGTTCAGGGCCCCCCCCCCCATTTATAGTTAGCATTGTCATCATTCTGTAATTACCTCTGTCTATATATAAGTTTTCATTGTTAATGTCGAGGTCCGGTATTCCTAAAGCAGTCACATGAAATGCAATGCGTTTGTCACTGAAGTTAACACCGAGAGCTATCGTGCGTCTCCAAAACAAGAACACAGTAATTTTCTGTTCTGTTATTATTTCGTTGAACAGTTGTTCTTCTGTTCGCTGCTGGATCAGCATTAAACTGCACTTGCTGTTACTACCAGTAACCTCCAGTGTCAAAATCAACCTGGAATGAAATCTTAACATTTGGATCTTTAGTGACGCATTGGGCAGCTTCTGACGTTCTATATCCCAATCCATCTTCCACTACTTCAAATCCTTTCTTTATTTTGGTAGTTACAGAATAAACACAGGCAAGAAAGATTGGCTTGATGAATGCCATATCTACGGCTCAGCTGTAAGAAAAAAAAAGTTATTTGTTGTGTAATTGTGTTGGCACTGCCAACATCCAGATCCAGCTGGTTTGCACATGCTTGCAGAGGATTTCTGCTACAGTTATATTTCCCCCATCAAAGTACACTTGGATACATCTCTTCTGCCATTTTCTAACTTGCACACTTTGATTTTTAGGGCACCAGTGGAGCTGTGTGCAGTTTACTAAGTGCACTTACTTTGGACTGGCATGTGTTGAAGGTCTTTAAGTGCTACCACAGGATGCAGACACAACCCTCTGCCCTGTGTGTGTGTGTGTGTGTGTGTGTGTGTGTGTGAGAGACCCTTGATGAGAAGAGCAGGCTGGAGTCACAACCAAGTCTCCTACTCTATACTCCACACTACCACAAAGTAACTGAGAACGTGAAGTAGTCAAGCCACACACACACAAGCATGCTGATGTGGTTTAAAAAATAAAAATTCAACTATCTCTGTCAACAGGTGTCCATCATATCGATAAGGACAACGCTTCCTCTCACAAATCCATTACCCCTGCACGCACAGTAGACTGTCAGCTGTCTGAACTGATCAAGTCCAATAAAAAAAGTTAGCAAAGATAGGATTTCTATAAAATCAGACACTTTAACAGAACCCTTCAGCTCAGTCTATATAATATACAGGCAGCCAGGGACACACATCTCCTTGTACATACACCCACACAAGTAGGAATAACAGGCATATGGAGTGTATTAACATACTGGAACTGAATAAGGAAAGTTCTGACTTTTAATGAAAGATACATGAGATGACTGCTTTTAACTATTGAAGGTCTGCCTCAACTCAAAACGTTAAACTGATCACATGTATGAGCACATGCTTATTTTTGTAGTGCGCTGTTTTGTGATAATGGTGTGGCAGTGATATATTTTTAAAAGGGAATAAAAAGATTTGTTTAATTTTTCATAATGCACATCAAATTAAAATCAAAAGTCTTACAACTGAACAAATCATTGTAGTCACTTAGCATAATACTCACTTATAACAGTAATCAACACTTCTGCAATTAAAAGAAAATTAACCTTGGTCTGAAATGCATTACTGCAGATAAATATTGTGATTGTCCACCTGATTTTTAGTACATGAAATAATCTGGCATGATAACAAGGTGTTATGCAAAGTGCCACCATGTTATAATCCACATCAGCAGAATCCCAAAAGAACCCTTTCTTCAGTACACAACACTGTTAATAAATGTTTAACCACTATTCACAGAGTGTATCCGAAGGACAGCAAGACAGACCATGGAACTATTAATATCAGACAAATTTACACCGTTTCAACCTCTGGAGGTTTCAATCCAGCTTAAACGCTTCTTGAATGCATTTACACTTAATCAAGTCTCCGATTATCTTCCTACAAGAGTGGCATTAAAGCTCCCTGCGATGAAAGCAGTACATTTATTCCCCACTCTTCTTATGCCGAACAAAAAGAAAATGCTTCTTTGACAGCAATATGGACACTTTGTGACAAAAAGCATTTGTTTTAGTGTCATAAAATAAAATGCTACGTTGCGCGAGTTCAATTCGACATTCAATTTAGGTCAATATCTTCTTTGCAGGCGGCAACCGGTGGTTACGGTGCATTAGCGCCCCCTCTGCTGGTGTATGGATGGTTTAGTTATATTGAACACTTATCGAACATTTGTTATATTTATAATGAGGAAAATCAAATCGAGATAATCGAGGGAAACCACATTTGTTTTGGGTAATTCTACACAGCATCCCAGTTATCCCCAAAAAACCCATCTAATGACTCTCTTTAACTCACATTCCTCTCCGTCTATATTAATTAACGGCTACACCGTTATTTCTCACTGCTTGCCATTTTCTTCAAATCAAATGTTCCTGATCGAAATCTGCAAAGACTGAACTTTTCTGTACGTTCCCTGGAGCGTGCAAGTGACGAAGCCATTAAAACGTCTGAAACAGACGGAGTTGATGTGATGTAATTATGCTCCATTGTTGCGGCTGTTATGGCGTTATATGCAGGCACTTGTGAGTGCCACCTCTGCTGGAAGCCACAGACTGCTTTTCTTTCAGGATCGGTGGGCGTGTCCTTGCTGGGTTTTAGGTGGGCATCAGAGCATATCGTGAGTATTTGGTCTGCCCCCCCCCCTCCCCCCTTTCGCTCCCCCTCCTCTGTTTCTGCACCGTGAGCCGCACACTGCCAAGGTCACTGGATTAGCATGCATGAGAGAAAGCGCACAATATTCACCAAACATAAACCAAACGTAAACGGGAAAGGACACTGTGTACGCTGAGCATACACAGCATGCTCGGTAGCTCGGCTTAAAAGGGGCATTTTGATGAGCTTCTCTACTAGCAGCCAGCGTGGAAGTATTAAGACTGAAAATGTTTCCTTCTGATCGGAATGTTTCCTTTGTTATACGTACAGTACATTACATACAAACCTTAAAACAGTATCTGACAGTCACTGGATGCCTACTTTTGACAGTTAAGAGGAAGATCATATATAAATTGAATTATATTAGTTATTGATTCAAATAAAATTGACCTGCAAATAGACACAGGACTGACTGGGATTCTTTAAGACAACACATTGTTCTATATTCTTTTTTTATGGGAGAAGAATAAAGGGCTTGTAGGATATACAGGATAATCAACAAGGTTATGCTATATCTAACCCCAAACCTTTCAAGGAAACTTGCACATAAAGATTGGAGGACAAAGTCATTCTAAATACACAAGATAAGCTATACTGATTACCATATAATAAGATTATAATATTTTTATTATCTAAAACTAAAACTACACTGTGGTTAATGTAGCTTAGTAGATAATTAAAAAGCAATACATTGCCATTTTGGGGGATGCGTTTTCATGCCACGAGTCACATGAGAAGCTTCATATCAATCTTGTGTGTGTACGGTAAATATGAAGCTACAACCAGCAGCCGCTTAGCTTAGCTTAGCATAAAAGGGGGAAATAAGGGTAAAACAGCTAGCCTGGCTCCGTCTGAAGTTAACAAAACCTGCCTAGCAGTACCTCTAAAGCACTAATAATTAACACGTTTTTTCGTGTTTGTTTCACCCGTACAAATACCTAACAACAATAAACAACACTTTACACAAATTGTGTCGCCTTCAGACAGAGCCAGGCTATTTCTTTCCAGTCTTTATGCTAAGCCAATTTAACGGATAGACACAAGAGTGGTATTGATTATTTCGTTCAACTCTTGGCAAGAAAGCAAATATTCATATTTACAAAAAATTCAAACT
Source organism: Nannoperca australis (assembly GCA_036023655.1). Lineage (NCBI taxonomy): Eukaryota > Metazoa > Chordata > Actinopteri > Centrarchiformes > Percichthyidae > Nannoperca > Nannoperca australis. Next base: position 48,312 of record JAVQJD010005960.1, read on the forward strand.
GTTGCTCTAAGAGCAACAAGACTGCAATAACAGGGTGACATACAATACAGTTCATCCACTTGAGCCAGACGTTAGCTTGCCAAACATCCTAACCAGCTCATTAATGTAAACTCTTCTTATTAAGTGCAGAACTTGAATTTCTTCTTCTCTCAAGTAAAAACTAAAAATAAATCATCTCCTCAGTGCATCTCTGGAAAAAGACATCGGTTGTAGCAGTAACATCGTGCCTGAGAAGTTTCTGATAACAACAGCGATACATGCCGCATGCTTAACCAATGCTCACTGCTTCAAGTCCCACGATCCTTTGTGCTGTTTCTCTGCACAAGAGCTGTAATGAAAAACAGACAAGCTCTCCCACTGCAGCGACCACAAAAAACTCCACTCACTACCCATGAGAGATTAGCCTGCTCATTAGGAGAGAAGGAAGGAACGAGCGGAGAGGGAAGGAGGACAAAAAGAGAAGGGACTCCTTTCCAGGAAAAAGGCCATGTTGATAAAGGGTCCTCTCTCGAAAAAACTGCCCGGGTCCCCCTTTTTTATTACGGACTATACGAACCAGAATGGAGGTTTAAAGCGGTGACCTGCTTTACATGTTTTGCACCAATGATGCAGGTTGAACTGAGGACAGTTTATATACGAAACATTTAGCATGTCAGTGATGCTGCAGACCATGTTTATGCAAAGCTGTACTCTTAATGAATTGGTTACAATAAATGTCAGTGACATTTAAATAAGATTTTCTACACCGTATCATCAGCTGAAAAGCATGTTGTCACACTATGACTTATGCTCTCCAGTTGAAAGAATCTCAGTCACTAACTGCTGGTGTCAAAATACATGAAATTTAGATTTTGAATGCTGAGTGGAGTAAAGCGAAGTGGGTAGGGGAGGGGGAGGGGGAGACATCAGGGGTTCGCAAAACACACACTTTCTGGGAACCAGCCGTGGGCCAATTTAATCCATTTAGGTTAGGAAACAAGTTAAATGGCTCAAGTATGTGAAAGGTTGTTCGAGGGTTTAAGCGATGCCAATTTGAGATGGTGCATGTGAACTGAGGTGAATGGAGTTGGCTGAGGAGTGAAGAAAACAAACATCAGGTTGTTGTTTTCAGAGGGAGGAACTTTAAATTCAGACAGGTATTGTTTACAGGAGCCAATGCACCCCTGTGTCTATATAAGAATGCATCAATCTATCTATCTATATCTTTGCCTGTATGAGCACAGTCGCAAAACAGAGACAAGGACAGTATAAAAGTACATAAAGCAGGGAGCTAGTTTAAAGAATCAACTTGTTAGCTATGTAGGGCTGCTATTTACCAACAGCAACAACATGGGATGTTGAAAAAATGTTTCTATTTTTTACAAAGTGTTGAGCGATTCTTCCTTGAAAAGCAGTCGATTTCCCCTGGGAGCCACATCCAAACTGAAACCGTATTTGTCTTTTCCCTCATTTGTACATAAGCTTCCATAATGCGTCAATCAATTACCAAAAAGCTGTTAGCTGAACAAATTGTGAAAAACAGCACCATGTCTTCACATTATAAAGGCTTATGCCACAGTTATTATAATAAGATGAGTGCTGCAGTGTGTGTGGCGTAATTACATGCAATGATGAAGTAAGGTGCAAAAAGGTTTCCCATTCAATCAGCGGATTCACCAGCAGAGACATTAACTTTATATTTGTGAGATAAAGTGTTGCATTCAGCTGAACATTACCAAAAGGTCAATTATTAGCAAAAAGGAGAGGAAGAGCTAAGTGCTTTTGAAGGTACGGCGCCAGACTGTGTGCGCTGCACAACATTTACTCTGCCCCAAATTGTTGCACTCCACTTGTTCTTCACCTCAGCAACTCTGAGGAGTCACATGTTACGCCATGCATATTTCACCTCATTGTTCTGTCAAGGCTTGGGGTGAGAAAACAAGACACAGACAGGGAATTTTGTGCCAAGTGACAGCTAATCTTTAAAAAAAAGAATTAAAAAAAAAAGACCTACAGGGAACAAACTTATAATTGCATGTGTTTATGAGATGCGGTGTTTGCAGGGCAGGCGTCTTCAAGTTGGCGCGTGTGCATCTGGGCCTGCAGGCACTTGTGGTCTCTGACATGTCTCCCTGAATACGCTGCAAAGGCTGCTTCACTGCACACTTGTTGCAGCTGTGTTTTTTGCGTTTGTTCACCATTGACCTAAACTATGTTATTTTTGTGCGGAATTTACAGATTACTTAGCTCCGCCCCCCTCGCGTACTGTTGCTACAGTGTTCGCGCTTTCCGTTCTCACACGGCACGGACGCAGTTTACAGTGATTAGGTTACTACTGTAGGTGTAAAGCTGGTGACATGCCAATGTTTGCGGCTCACATTAGAGCAGACAAACAAACACATTTTTTTACTTGCATGTTTGCTCTTGTGTTTGGTTTTTGAAAGAATTAATATACAGTGTATTGATCTTGGTATAGCCCCATGCACGGCTCCATGCTTCAACATGTGTGTGTGTGTGTGTGTGTGTGTGTGTGTGTGTGTGTGTATATATATATATATATATATATATATAAATAAAAGTCATGATTGAACTAAAGTGTGTCAGGTAATTATTTTGACTTACTGTAAGGGAAACTGATGCGCGGTGTGACATCATCTTCTGTGGCCATCAGTGATTGGAGGCAGCTAGCCAATAGCAGTGCAGCGGCCATAAAACAGTGGACAGTCGTGGCTAATGTCCACATGTTTGCCTATATCCTCTCGCGCAGACGAACACAAATGCACGGGTTGATTTAAGATTCCTTGGAATTCATTAACCTCCTCTGGACTCTGCAGAGCTTTATTTTCTCACTCCCATCTTTCTGCAGGCTGAGGGGGAGTGAACGTGTCCTTGACTTGATTCTTGTACTCCCAGTGGTCCTTACACTCGGTTAGCAGACTCTTAGCACAGAGAAGAGGAATCCTTTCTGGATTAAAGGCTGCTTGTTGTCATCTACTCATAGTGCTCTTCGATGGATCAGCACTAAGCTCCGACCAGTGGCCATTTTGTAAAAGTCATTTTGGATCTGCGGAGAGAAGAGAGAGAAGTTGTTTCTTTATGTTTGATCCAAGAACATGTTGGAAAAAAAAGATGAAACACAAGCTAGAATAACAGATCCATATCCAACTTCTGACGCCATATAACCAACTAAAAAAGCATTAGAACTGATACATTTGGCTGCGGTTCATTCTGGAGGATGGTGTGCATTTTACTGCAAACGACAAATCAAGAAGTCAAGAGTTATGGTGTTAATCAGCAATGACAGCAAACGATGGCATCAGCCAGAAATCACCAGCCTGATCTTTCCAACCTGAGACTTTAATAACTATCTGTAGCACACTGATGGTTGCAGCTGAAGCCTTGATGAAAAAAGCTAATATTTATACTTCTACCGTTTACTCTTTCACCACTCTGCAAAAGAAAACCTCAGCTAAACAGATCATTCAGACCACCAGCCAGCGACCATGGACGCACACGCACTATGTGGTAGCTTAAAGGCTATTACAAACTTTTATGTCAAAGTGAATGTCCAGTTTGCACTGCAGCCCAAAGTTTCTCTGCGAGATAAAACGCATGTTGGATTTTCTTTTTTTAATCACTGTATTTAATTATGCTGTCATCAACAATCGGTGAGAGATCCCCAAAAAGATAATATGGCAGCTCGGCTCCAATCATGTGGCTATGTGGGGAAATAAATGAAAGAACAGTGACTCCCAAGACAGCTCTGTAATTTGTCTGAAAGAAATGCAATGAAAAAAAAAAAAACATGAAATAGGTACTACTCCCGTCTGTTTCATAACTCTTTGCTAAACAAACACAGGGCATAGGTTGCATAGCTCTATGATTAAAATAAATTGGAAAATTGTGTCTTAGTAGTTCTTAAACCAACCACAATATATTTATTTTGGCCACATTTTTTAGGTAGCAGCAACAAGCTGTAAACACAAAACAGACAATGACCTTTAGGTTGATGTTGTGAACAGTTGCCTATTTCCACATTCAGCCGATACGAAGCTACATTAGCATTCACTTGGAGTCATATTTATGGCCACCCGGTGAATTAAAGTCCAGCTCTGATTTAATGAATTGCTAACATCAACATGCTAACATGTATGCAATGAAAATACTAACATGCTAATGTTTCACGAGTGTAATGTTTACTATATTAACCGTATTAGTTTGGCATGTTAACCTCTGCTCATTGGCATTAAATACAAAGTACAGCTGGGGTTGATGGGAATGTTTTAAGTTTTTTCTTGTATTTGGTCATAAACTAAAGTATTTGACACAAAGATATTGATATTGATATTTATGTGTGGACCCTCCAACACTGCCAATCCCAGAGCCACCAGTGTGGCTGAAAACACATTAGACATGAAACTGTTGCATGTGAAATATTTTATACAAGGCCTTTTCACTAATATCCTGGGAAGAGTACAGACACCGAAATCAGTGAACACAGCAAAGCCTGTCCGTGTGATAGAACAACTCAGTACCTCTTATTTCCTGACAGCGCTGGATGTCTCCCCCCCCCGAGCTGAGCTCCCACATAGGTGGTGACGTTTAGAAAGTAAACACTGGAGAGCACATGGCGTCTCTGGTCGAGAGCTTGCGTCACTGCAACAACTCCCAGAAGACCTTGTTCAAATATTTATGGTAGCTAATAAATCCAACATCAGTACAAGACCCGGGGGTCAGTTAGTGGGCCTCTGGTTGTCTGCTGAGATGATGCCCTGCTGTGAGGAAAGCCATTTTAAAACTTCTGATCAACCTGGACGTACTACAACAAAAGATTCACAACACCGTCTCCCCCCCTTACCCGTCAGTGCATAGGCTGAACACAGAGTAGTTGGCTGACAGACTGACACCACGCAAACATAACAGCTTGCTAACTGAATGGCTTGTTGAGTTGATGGCTGGTTGCAAACAGATTGTAGTTGACTGGCAAGCTGTTCGTCCTACATAATGACTGGGCAACTGGCATTTCTGTTGGTAGGTGGAGGGGCACCGTCTCACCTTTGCAATGGCAAGACAGATTACACTAGTTTTACTGAATAAAACCCTTTTCCCTTATCTGTGTCTCGCTGTCACACCCCTGTGTCTGTCCGTCCCCAGGGTCTGGACCAGTGATCCAAAAGACTGTCACTCTTCACGTCCCTGCCAGCCCTGCTTTGGTTCCTGCTGCTCCACTAAAGCTTGCAGAGTCACAGGAGGCTGATCCTGTAACATCTCCCTCCTCACTCTCGGCTGGTCCCTCTCATGCCTGCTGAGACGGCAACAACAAGCATGGAAGCCCTACATGTGTCGCAAACCCGGGGTCTCTATGTTCCCAGGGCATATCCTTATGCAACTCCAGAGGTCTTTAAAATTTTAATGAAAAAAGAGGGGTACTGTTAGGAGGGTTTCCTGGTACTCTTATGAATTAGGTAAATTTCTGGCTATTTCTGTGGGGTAGTAATGCTTTAAATACATATCTCAACACTCCTGCATTGACCTTTCAGTGCCCAAACAAGTTGTTAATGGCCAGCAGGAATTACCTTGGTGGTCGGTATGCACAGTCACATCTGTATGTCTAGAAAAGAGGTTATAAATGGTCACTATGGACACCAGCTAAGAGGTAATTAGTGGTGGGTAACTTCCCAAAGAGCTTTTAAAAAGCTGAATAAATGGCAAACAAATTAATGTCTTTATTTTGGTCCAAATTATCATATTAATAATCAATATCTTAAGCACTTTGCCAAGTGTATTGTATCAAAATACCTCAGATACAAATTAAAAACAGGAGACTGGTGCTACCAGGTGTGAAGAAATTAGTATGAATCAAATCGAAGCGGCTTAGTAAAACTTATTTTTCAATAAATCTTCATTCTTTTCATTAATTGTATTCCTTGATGTGCCATGTAATTCAACACTTTTCTCAGGTGCCTCCTCACAGAGACACTGTACATGCTCAGTCATAAATGAGTTATGTCAATATGAAGAGGCACCTACAGCAGACTGGGGAACGTAAGGTATCAGGGGAATTCAAAATACAGGAGGAGTCATAGGTGAGATGCCTAAAATGTTCATACGACCGAGTCCAGCACCTGAGGAGTGCAGGATGGATCTTCCACACCGCAGAGGCTTAGCAAGGGCGCAAAGGAGCAACTAAACTGATGTTATGACACACTTGTCCCATTTTCTTTTCCATTCCATGCTTTTAATACCATGTCACGCATTTTAGTTAAAATGAATCACGCAGTGTCCTAATCCAGTCTGAAGAACAACGAGGCATGGATCTGAAGAAAAAGTATTAAAAATGAATAAGCATTAAATCATGTTCAACAGCAAGTACTGGACCAAAGAAAGTGATCATTTTAGATGCAACAATTATAGTACTTATAGGATTAGAGCTGCATTCAACTGAAGCGGTTAAAGCACAGGCGACCCACTATGCTCAGTGCCACTGGACCCATCTGCTCATCTAGGAGAAGGTCTGCTGTTTCCTGTATCTATGAAGGGTGAATCTGGTGCCATATTGCTTAAGGCAACAGATTCATTAACCTTTCGAACCTCCCTCGAGGCTCTCTATTAATACCTACATCTGTTGAGAGAGAGTAAGGATGTGACAGACACATTGGACGATACACTCGCCCGGATCATGGCAAGTTCACTGGATAGGGAGCGGCATGAATGCTAACCATTTGGCTAGCTTAATATAAACGACTCGGCTTTGCGCTCGACAACCAGCTCCCAATAACTCATCACTGCAAAGTGACTTGTCTCTCATTTAGTCTTTGGCACAGACTGAGGCACTTATGGAGATAATCAGCGGCCGGGCAGGACCCTGTGATGAGGGCGCTATCACAGAGCTCGACATGAGGCTAGATTAGGCCGCCGTCCAATCCATTAACAGTATCATGAGTGCATCAAAGTCCAAAGTGAAATAAAGTGTATAAAAGCATTTGCATTTAATTGCCAGCTGCAATCAAATTTGAAAGTTTAGGGTCTCTTTGCCAGGTTTAAGGGTGACTTTGTGAGACTGCAACTCCAAAATTTAAGTAACTGCTCCCAACAATGAAAGAAAACAGGTTTAATTGTTCTTGTAGGGACTCCTTGTCCTTGTCTTGCAATAATGTTAAAGGTTTTTTTTTTTTTTCATATCCTTCCCTAAAGAAAAACATGGTCCCCTGGGTGCAGATTACTATTCAGGAAGATTTATGGTGCCATTAAGTTGGGCAGAAAAGACCTCAGTAGGTGACTGACAAGGCAGAGACTCCTTGCTGTGTTTGCCCTTATAACTCTCACTTATAGCCGTCTGCTTAGCTGAGTGGGCAGTGCATGATTGGTTGAAATTCAACCAAGGGGATGGTAGATGAAAGGTAAACCATTTTCCACCAAAAACCAATGATTGGCTATTCAATGACTATAAGATGTTTGTTAATTATAAGAAAAAGCTAGAGAGCTATTATCTTTTATCTAAAGTATAATGTAAATAACATTAGCTTGTTGAGCTCCCTGTCCATTTACTTGTTCCAAAGTAAGAGCTTTTGTACTGAATTTGTACGGATTCACTGGTACATGATATATTACTGTAAAATCAGTGTTGGCCACGTCATTTGGAAAATGTAATCAATTACTAATTACTCGACAGCATAAATATTTAGTTGCTCGCTACATTACTTTTACTGTTAACTCAGCCAGGAGTTCACATACCCTCCAAGTTGGAACAAAACCAGGTGCTAAATCCGGGTTTTGTTTTTTAAGTCCAAAAGAGGTTAAATCATTTGTAGTTGTGTTCTAGGGATCATCTATATAGCCATATCTGGGTTTGTAGGCAGAAGTAGGCAAGCTGCCAATAATGCAGTGGCACCTTGCTTGTAAATCTGCATAAAACACAAATATACAGTATACTGTATAAAGACCAAGAAAACCGACCAGGAGATCATGTGCAACCTGTTATAAATCAAATTAAGCTTATAATTTACAAAACTTTGCATCCAGTTAACACACAGCCAGACATCTTTTCAACTTTGGAAAACACAGACCGTTGAATCACAACCGAGCAAGTAATTTCTGCCGAGTTTCACGTTCAAAACTGCGTAGGTCAGACAGAAGCAGTACATTAATGTTATTTTTCCCCCCCAAAGCCTGTGTAATAACCAATTTCAGACTAGTGAGGTGCTCTTACTTTGTAAACTAACTTCAAACCTTCAAACCTTTTAAGTGAATTCCTCCATCAGGGGCAGAAGGTAAAGTACTGTTATGTTCATAGCGTATGAAGAACGGCACTATGTACAGTTTTTTGTGTGAACATGGGGTACCACATTTTGTCTCCTCCAGCCCACCTGGGAATGGGAAAGGGGGGAGGGAGTAAAGAGGAGGGTTTCAGTTGAGCAGACTGCTCCCAGTACCCAGAGAGCAGACTCCTAAATAAATCACAACTGAGTTAAAAATAAACTGTAACGGTAAAATCTTGAGTACGTCCACACTGGTGCTAAAATGACTTAGTTTCTTAAGAATGTACAGCAACTTATGGGTAATACGTTTATCAGAGACCAATCTCCAGGATATCCTCTCAGAGGCCTTTGGGTACTTTTTAAATATGGTCAACCTTGTCAAAACAAGCTGAACACAATGTCAGCCTTTCAAAAACATCTCTTCATCCAGATAGTTTTATTTTTTCTTCTTAAAAAAGGACATTCCTATAGAGCAGGAAATCAAATGCTGATTAAGTGTAAATATTTTGAAGAGAGATGGATTTTTTTTATGTGAAAACAAGTAAAAGGGATCAATAGGACGTCAACTATCAAAATTGAGCAAAAGCAGCATGCACTCTGCTTTCATTTCTTTTCCCTTTTGCTAAAAAGGTACAGTTTGGGGAAGAAAAAACACAAACACACACCCACACACACATTATACCAACCACAGAGAGAAAAATGTTCTTATATTGTCTCTCCAATATCATTTCTACCCTGCAGTCAACATGCTTTTGTGTTGGCTCTGAAACCAACCAAGACCTCTGTGTCAGTACACAACAGAAGAGACTTTAACCTGGGATGAAATAAAAACCTTTATGCACGCTCCAACTTCTAGGTTTATAATATGGGACAGCTGCACACTGAAGATTCAAGATCCTGATACCTGAAAGCAAAGTTCACCTGAAAGAGACACATTTTTTACAAATGCCACAATGAAACAACAACAACAACAACCTAACTGCTAATCAAGAGCCAGTCATTTAACTTCGCAAATGTGGTTCTCTTTATTATATCAAGCAGCTGAAAATGTATGAAAGTTGCAACACAGTATATCCATCTGGCACACAAGAAGTGTGTTACAAAAGCATGAAAACATATTTATTAATTTAAACATCCACTGCTTTCTGTCTTTACACATTTACAATTACACATTTCTAAACTTTTAATTTCATTAAAACGTCCAACTCCTGAATGCACGTGTAAAGGCTTTGCATCTAAAAAGGTTGAAATCTTAAGAAAGAAAGAATCTTACAGTGGACATTATTTCCTGGACACAATATTATCTGCTAGAGTTTATTTGACAGTGATATGAATGTATCAGCGAATTGAAATCAACAGCATTTACTGAATTATTGATTCACGTGAGATCCCAGAGAGATAATATGAGGATACTGACTTTTCCTGCATGTCTCATTCATTATTCATAGAATCATATTTCTATTGATGACTATTGATGGCTGTAATGCATCCTGCTGTGGTATGTCCCAGATGCATTCAAATACACAACGCCTTTCAAAAACAACAGAATAACAGGAAAATACCATGCAACAAATTAGGATTTGACTCAAGAGACTTCAAAATTAGTAGGAAACTAAAGGCATTTCTGGTCGGAGCTTAGTCACTTCCCATGACCCCAAAATGACTCACTCACTGATGGTTCAAACTGCCATTGGCAAAAAATAAATATGGATCAAAGTTTCCTTTTATCATGACACGCACACACAATGTGTATTTACGAAACTAGAAAGCACACAGTGATGGCACGTTCTGCCAGGGCTGAACAGTACTCATCTATACAAATGTGCCATTTTAGCAATGTATAAAATGAGTTAATCTGCTTCTGGTCTGCATTAAAATACACTGTGACACTGAAGCCCAGTATTCAGCAAACCATTAACTCTTGAGCTAAAGCAACACTTAAATACCAATCATATTACACAGTCCATTAACATCCACCCAAATAACTTGTGTACTGTAGTAAGTAGACAAAGCTAATATTAGGATTTAAGAGTTGAAATGGTTCATAGGAACATAACGATCTCGATAATACTGTAGATTTAACATGATTTTTTGTCTGATTGAGTCAATACCCAGGCTAACGGGAAATATGACAATAAAAGAGGGAAGTAGACAAAACTTCTGCTTGTGCTGGATTTAGTTGAATTTACGAAGCACCTTAGTGAGAGCTCTGTTGCAGTGAAACATGAAAACCATCATCACAACAATAGTTATAAGCTTTTACTGGTTACTAGGCGGGGCACTGAATACTGCCTAATTGACTTCGCATGACCCAAAGCTACCAGACAGGCCTGTGTTAATTGTTTAATTACAGTATGTGCACAGCTTCCATGATCCCACTGCGTCCGTGTCTCTAAGTGAAAGGCAGTGATGGGCTCAGCGTTGTACAACTCTATGTGTTAGCTTTAGGTTAGCAACGGGACTTGTCTTCCGGTAACATCCGTCCCAACACGCCATACACACACACACACACACACAGCGCTGAAAGGAAGAGCATGGTGTGACACCACTTTAAGTGTGATCCTAAGCTTGAATAGGCTCTGAGGAATATTCGAACTCCCTTTTACATTTGTGCACATACTGCTCGGCCCTGCCACGCAGGAAAGAGCAATTATCATTTCAAATGAGTGAGTGAAGCAGAACTGGCGGAGGAGATAAGTGCTTAAAGGAGAGTTGGGGTCACCTTATTCCCTCTGATACAGAGGCGCCCTTACCTCGAATTAATCAAGCCTGACGGGGAACAGTGGGAGAGCGGTTCTTGAAAAACTTGCAAAGCGTCAATAATGAGCTGAGCGTGTCAGTCAGAATGCAGTTTGATAGGAGGCATCATTTCTCACTTGATCACAGCAGTTATAAAAAACTATGGGAACCTTTGCTAAAGCCACTTATAATGGAAATCACTTTGCTGCGTTTAAATATGGTTGCTATTAAGACTACAAACTCACAGGAAAACAGAATACACTAATCTTCTGGTGTGCTTCTGGGCTGAAAAGCTCGCCACACTTTTAACCTGGTGACCCATTTAGAATAATGAAGGTGATGACCAATCAGGGAATCCTCATCGTTACAGCCGAACATTTTGCTTCCAGTTTGAATATAAGAGTTTAAAAAAATGATTTTGATTCACATTAGATCCACTTGCTTAGGACTCTACAGCTTGACTGAATGTAATTGAATAATCACTCAAAGACATAAGGAGTGAGAGAGAGAGAAAAAAGGGCATTTAATGTATTTCTCTGCCACTTGTGTCTTCTTGTGACTTTCTTGCTAAGATGTATAGCGACCACTGTTGCTTTCAAAGCTGCAAATGGCCACAACAAAAGGACAACATCTCATTCATTTGCTGGGTTAATGATGATGTCAGTCAAGTCTGAACAAACTCTGTGGCGTGACAAAGGAGAGTGGAAGATTTACAGTCATGTAATCACACAATAGAGGGCTTTGTGAGGACTGGACCACGCTGTGTTTAGCATCACAGTTCATCTGCTAATTACACCATCAAATCCAAAGACTTGGCTATCCATAGTAGGCTATTCATCTCATGACTTAAACATCAAGTTGGGGGGGGGCACGATTAATCCCTGCAGTAAATCGATGTGAGGACTCATTTCTTTACTCGATTTGACAAGCAGGGCAATCGGATTTTAAAGCGTGTCAGATGACGATATTCTGTTTCTGGGCCCTGCTTCACCTTGTCAGACCCACACCGCAGTCACTCCAGAGCGTTCAGGTACAAACGTCGATGATGGTAACGGCAGGCCTTGACCACAAAACTGTTCACATTACTCATCCCAAGTGGAAACATGACACAAATTTGTCTGAGTCCTTTGTCTGGTTTGCCGCCTCAATGCTGTTGGCTGTTTACGCTCAGCAAACATGTCGACTTCAAAAAGGGAACAGCTGAAGCACTTCTGCTTTGTTTACTGTTAGGAGCTCCGTCTTTGTCTTTGCGAGCAGTCACCGCCAATAAAGGAAGTAATAAGTCAACAGCGTGGTCCCTCCTGGCAACAATCCCACTGATAATAGCTCATACGTGATGCATTATAATGAATTTTATAAACAGTAAATTATCAAAATATGGGAAACACTACTAAACTATTAGAAAGACTGAAAAAAATATGATTAATTTTTTTCCAATGAAAATACAATAGAACACAAAATCAGCTTATTATAAGTAAGGGACTGTACCAAAATTTGTTGGGTATAGAGGGTGTTAAATCTTGTTGTACTTAAAAAAAAAGTTAAGTGTTATGAATATTTTCTTTCGATCCCCTATTTGAAATTAAAAGAAAACGCGAATACTTCGCCCTCCCCCAACATGACATAATATTTTAACAGTGAACTGTATAATTTAAACATTAATATCTAAATGCCACTATCCCTGGTGCCACATTTAAGGTTCAGTTGGAAAAACAATTTGGAGAATATGGCAAAGCGCACATTTTTACATGAAAGCTGTATAAAACTAAAAAAGACCCTCCACTGCACTCTCAAAGAAAGTCAGACTACCCACTTCAAACAAAAGAACAATCACCAAACCTTCACCCTTTTCTGACCCTTCTTTCCACCTAATCATTTTCATACAGTCCCCAATATAATTTTGTTTTCTCTGCACGCTTGAATCAATACATCAGTCAAATGAAACAACCTGACACGCAACAAGTGGGAAACAGTATGAACTGATGTGGTTTGTTAGTGTGTTAGAATAGAAGCTTAGAAGGACATTTAGTAAGAAATAAAACTGCAGTATTTCACTCATTAAATGGCCTGCTTATCTCTTCTAAGCAATACAGGGCACTTTGTCCTTTAACTGCACGTGCCTGATAACTTTCCGCTCCTGCCAGCAAGAACACAAGTTTGTTGTTTTCATAGCAAAATAATATGATTCTATTTTGCGATTTCCCACGTAAACACCGAATCTCCAGATGATCTTGGTGCAAAATAAAAACACAATGAATGTATCCATATCACTCCAACTGAAATGAAATATATGGTTATCAGCGGATTCACAAGGAAAAACATTCCAAGCACAGAGAAAGACTGTTTTCCATTACAAAGTCACAGTTAATCTTTTTCCTCTAGATGTCTTTCAAAACAAAAGAAGGAAAATGGGAAAGACATTCATTTCTCTCAAGAGAGGAACATATTGCATAATATATTTCCATCCAAAGACGGCCACCTCAGTTCTGACAAACTTAAACACTTGTCAGACAGACACACTGAAGTGATTTGAAGCCTCTATAATGAACCTGAATGGGTCAACATGTGTTAACCAGCCTGGTTTTCTCAACCAGTACTTCTCTGCTCAATCTCAGATGTACTTGAATAATGCGTAATGCATTATTTCATAAAAGGTGACCTAATATAGAATCGAAATGCTGCAAAGACACGTGACATGCTGAATGTCTAGTGTAAACACAGCAGAAACCACATGTAAGGAGTAAACTCTCCATATACTCTGCACATTTGCTAAACAATGTTGCGCAAATGTACAGTATGTCTGGTGTAATTCTGTGGTTTAGCAGTGATATCTGTGGACTTGCCGCTACAGACTCGACAGTGATGACCAGTAATGACAGCAGTCTGACATGAAGTGGTCAAATGTTTTTACTATTAAAACCAGATTTGTTTGTGAAAGTAATTCCAGAGGGGGCAAAGAGCAAAGAGCAAAGAGCAAAGAAGGTAGAAAAGTCAAATTAGGGGAATGAATTTCAGGCTCATCTGCATTGCCCCCTGAGGGAAATCACCTGCATTCAGAGCCCTCTGTTGGCCCAACATCTAAAACCTTTGCATGGCCTGGCCAGCCTTTCTTTACACTGAAAATGAATAGCCTTGCAACTGGCAGACAAAGCTATCCCTGGGCACAGCAGAGACAGTCAGCAAACGGGGCAGCGGCCAGGTTTTAGTGAAATGCAAATGTGAACCACTAAACCTTATTGCCCCCTGTGCAAAGGTGAGGTGTGACTTTTCACAGTTCAGGTTGCGATAATGCTAGAAGAATGTGAGCACATCCCTCTGCCAAATGTTGCGGCTGCAGGAAAACCTCACCGAAAACAAAAGCATGCATGGGATTTTAAAAACACATTGCTCTGTTTATGCGCGATGGACAACAAACCCCTCTTAAACTCATCTGCACCAACTCAACTCAGCTGATGAAAAGGCTGGCGTCGTGCCTGCCCCGTCCTGGGTGCAACCTGGCTTCAGCCCAGTGAAATTACGGTTTTCCCCACATCTGAGCACTGTATGGGAGGCTGCACAGTGACCCTGAGCACGCCAGTTCCCATCGGTGTGTACTGAGCACACACACAATCCCTCTGGACACTATGGGGTATCACTAACCTTTTGGGGGTTAAAGGCAGCAGAGGGTCTCTCCCCTCCCCGGTCTCTACTTCCCTTCCAACTCCTTACCACAACCACTCCACATGCTGACCATTCCTCTGAAGTTGTTACAGTGGGTGGAGTGTTGGATGTAGCCCGTGTGTTTGTTTTGAGTGTTTGAATGTGTGCGCCATTATGTGGGTGAGGGTCTGCGTGTGTTTTTCAGAGAAAGGGAGGGAGGATGGGGACGGGAGAGGGGAGGGGGGAGCACACAAGATGCTTTTGCAAGCGCTTCCAGAGAAAAGTTTTACTGCAGCTTTGTTTACAGTAAGGCAGCCAGAGAGTATCAGTGTTATTAGTGTTACTGATACACTATCACACACTGGTAAGGGGGGGGCAGAAGAACAGCAGAGGCCCAAAGGGGAACGACTGCTCCACCGGTCACTTACAGTCCGATTGCAACAAAGCATGCCAGCACCGTATAAACACTGAACTAGGCTTCGGCTCTCACACGCATCATAACCTCCAGATTTGGCCCATCAGTTCAGGATAAAGTA
>JAVQJD010005961.1:0-10504 GCA_036023655.1 Nannoperca australis
AGACAGACAGACAGACACAGACACACACACAGACAGACAGACAGACAGACAGACAGACAGACAGACAGACAGACAGACAGACAGACAGACAGACAGACAGACAGACAGACAGACAGACAGACACACAGACAGACAGACATATAGACAGACAGATAGATAGAAATAGCTATACTCTCAATATATACAGTCATAGTGCATATGCATACACTACACATTGCTGGTTGGTGTTGGTATGACAAGGTGCTTCATTGAAATGACCTCCTGTCCATGTGTCGAAGTGTCCTTGAGCAAGACACTTGAGTTGCTCCTGATTTGGAAGTCGCTTTGGATAAGAGCGTCTACTAAATGTAATGTAATGTAAAGTTAAATATTGTACTAAACTAAAATGATTACAAGATCAGAGTCTGTGTTTCAGTTGGTGTCAAATGATTTGCCTTATAAGAGTGAGACTTCCTCACCCTCACTGTGTTTTGATAGATTTCACGACGTTCTTGTAACCCAATGAGAGGTCATTAAATGGACCACATGAGGAAGTTTAAAGCTCTGTAACTTTGTTTTGTGAGCTGCGTCATTAATAAAAAGCCTCATCTGTAGATATTTAGTCAGTGCTTGGATAAGATTCTTTGCAGCACAATATGCTTTGCTTAGGCAAAACTGTGAGAATAAGGTGTAAAAGTGATGACAGATATTAGTGAACACAGATCTTTGCATGAAGGAGGAGGGGGCTGATGTGTGTGGAATACATAGCAAAGTGATTTTTGTTGTTGGTATGATGCACCGCTGCATGCAAACACACAAGGTGGAACAAAGCGGTTTGGATTGAACGGCTGCTCTCTGATTTGTTTTTGTTATAATTTTTTTGGAGTATCTGGGCCTCCATGTGTTTGAGTATAAGTGTGTCTTTGTGATGACAGCGCTGGAAAAGCGATCACAGCCCAGAGACCCCCTCAAGAACCTCTGGATGTCGCCCGTGAAAACCCTTTGCATGTGGTCTCTACTTGCACAAACACACACACACACACACACACACACACACACACACACACACACACACACACATTAGTGGTGGTGACAGGCGGGAAAATCATCTCAGGATTTTGGTTCAGGTCTCCCTCTTTGTGTTTCTCTAAGTGTCTGTGACAAGGCAGGAGGGTAATGATCAGTGTGTGTGTGTGTGTGTGTGAATATTGTGTGCAGACAGATTAAGCTCCTCCATGGATGGATACTTGTGTTTCTCTGAATGAGTAATGTAAAAGACAGAGAGGATATGTGCTCAATGAATCACAAACACCATTTATCAAGGTGGATACTTAAAGATCAAATGTAGTTCTATTAAATGATTTGCTTTAAAACAGAAGAGAATGATCCCTAAAACAGGTGATGAAAAGCTCTGACTTTTCTTTTTGTCTTTTTATGAAGCTTGTATTTATGTTCCGTGTTATTTATATTGAAAAAATTATAACGAAAAATTGTGCTGTATAAGAATTTTAAGGGAAACTTATAAAATCAGACGTTTTAGAAGAAGCGAGCACTCCCTTACTGAAGAAGCACAAGTGACATTAAATCTCTGAAAACCACATGTGCATGTATGTGAGTTCATTACCTGAATACCTGTCCACCATTCTCATCTTCTTAGTTTTAGAGTCCAAAACATTGTGACTTCACTTCTAATGGCCTATAATGGACTACATTTACATGCACACTAATTGTCCACTATTATTCCAAATATGAAAATATGCCCAGTTTGGGAGCATTTTCAGAATAAGACATGTGGCATATGCTGATGTTATTTTTGTTTTAGGAGCATTCTCTGGAGATAGCGCATACAGTGCATTCAGAATATGTGTCTTAATTGGAGTTTTTTTGCAGTTCGTGACACATGGCAGCTCTGTGCGATGTAACCAAGATGGGTTGTTTACAAGACTTTGCAAGGCTCAGGTTGAGAAGCATGCACAAAAGAAAAGCCCACATTTTTGGTGGGAAGGAGAATCACACTTTTAAACATTATGAAGGACTTGGATATCATCAGGTTTATAGACATCCACAAATATCGCAATGCCGACCTTTACAAGAAGGTGGTTGAATGAATGAAAGAGGGGTGTTCGCAAAGTCTGCCACTGGTGCAAAACTTAAAAAAAAATCCTATTTTGATGCAAAGCAGCAAAATGGCTCAAGTGGCTCCTCCCGCCGTTCCACTTTTCCATATTTTGACGTGATAAAGGACATGTTAGGGGCGGCTAATCAATTGTAGGGCTGGCGGTTCGATCCCCGGCTTCTCCTGCACATGTGTCGAAGTGTCCTTGAGTAAGACACTGAACCCCCAGTTTCTGATTTTGAAGTCGCTTTGGATAAAAGCATCTTGCTAAAATGCCTAAATGTAATGTAATGTTAGGGCATTGTATGCACTGTTGCATGTAAACAGGAATATTAGTGGAATATTCATTTTCATTAGCCATGTAAACAGTTTAGTAGGAATATTGTCTTTTTCACAATAAGGGCAAAACCCAGAATATATTGTGCATGCAAACGTAGTCGATGTTAAAGCAACTGAAGAGCTGGTTTAGAGTCTTAAGTGTTTCCTTATAACACTAAATATTCATGAGTAAATACAGAATAATAGAGTATAAAATAAAAAACAGCTAAGAGTTTAACACTTCAAAACTTCTTCAGGGCTGCACATGTGTGGTTTGATCAGATTTAATTGACAGACATAAACAGACACCCCCACACCTGTCGTCAGAGTTTTATTAAAATCCTGATTGGTACACAGAGAAATACATCACCTTCTCCCAACTAAGCCCCGCTCACTGCAAACCAGTGAGAAGAGCACAAAAACACAAGTAAAGAAATCCCTCAGAGGAAATAACCAAAACTGTTTCTACTTTGCAGACGTTTTGGGTTAATGTACGACCCGATCGCTCACAGTAAAAAGCTGATTGAGAAAATATGGGTTTCAATTCAGGGCCTTTAAAATGTTTCCTTTATTACATCAAGAAACGCATAACATTCATAACTCAAATTTCTTTAAACCTTATGAAGAGTCATGAGAAATAATGTACTTTTCTTAATGTAATAAAGAAGGAGGCAGATATCGACCTTAAAACGTCTACATGGGAATTTCCCCTTTATTTGAAATTATGTTTAACTTAGGATAAAAATATGAAATGTGTTTAATATGTCTTAAATTAACGCGTACTTTACTTTTAAAAGTACTGGGACATAACAGACAATTATTCACGTCAATTCAAAATATTTTATTCTTCCCTCAAGGGCCAATTCAAGTGAAAGCCAAAACCACATGTTCATGTAGAAAAATGTATCCAAAAAGTGAATTAAAACAATTTTGTATCAATAAAAAAAAAAAGAATTACCATCATAATTAAATAACAAAAAATTACCAAACATAAAAACAAATTTCTCCAGTACCTGCCTTTGTTCATTGTGACACTTTAACATGATCTCTTACCTCTAGTGATGGGAATTACGGATCTAATGGCTCCTTTCCGAGAACTAAAGAATGGCTCACCTTTCTTTTTTTTCAGGGGGCGGGGGTTTGTAGGTTTATCTGTGAAATAATCACTCGGATAATGATAGAGTAAGATCTGGATCAACTTAGACATCCCCCCAATATCATTTCATTTCTCATGTAATGAGGTTCAGCAGCACTAAATGACTCGTACTGCCGGACCTAATGTCAATCATCTGTATTGTAAACATTACACAAGGTGACGCCACATCCCTCTGCTCTGTCAGTTATTTAACTGCTTTGAATTTACCCTCTGTATGGAAAGTGTTATGTCAATAAAGTTGCCTTGCCTTGATTGTAATTCATGCAGCACTGTGACTGGCTGCTTCTCGCTGTTCATGTAAAACAGGGTGTGGATTTAGGGCACAATAATAAAAAGAAGGCCTTGTTGAAAAGAATCGGATCATTCGAGAACAAAACATCACTATCTACCTCTTGTGTATTTAAAGGTCAGTGAAGTACATTGACACTGCGTGTATGTGCGCACATGTGAGCTCAGATTTATTGTTAATTGAGCTGAATTAAGATCAGCAGCAGCAGCAGCAGCAGCAGCAAAAGCTTAAAGCAGAAAATGAGAGAAGCACTCAAGTGGCTATCAGTATCATAAAGGAACAAAAGTGAAGGAGGGGAAAGGGAGGGAGGACGGATGAAAGGAGATGATTTGCAGTGTTAATCCAAATTGAATTACATTGATAACATCTCTCTTTCTGGCTTTCGTTTATATATATTTTCATTTCATTTCAAACATCCGCTCTCCACATTGTTGTTACTCGCACTTACAAGTTCCTCAAGACAATATGAGACACAGTTTGTCTCTCGGAAAGGCAGCAGCTGGCTGGTTTGCTCGCTACAACATTTCTGTTGAAAACACAAACTAACTAATGAACACACAGCAATCAGTAGGTGTTCTTTAGACTCTCTCTATCTGTTTCTCTCTCTCTTTCTCTCTCTCTCTCTCACTGTTAATAGTGTGAATTAGCATATAAATGAGAGATAGCATGTGATAGAATCCACTCTGCTTCAATCTGTCCATTGGGACTTATGATTATCTCTTTCTCCTCCTTTTTTCTTTACTCCTTATTACTCTTTTCGTCCTCTCTGCCTGCCCTTCTGTTTCTCTTCACAGCCAATTATTCCTGTCTTCTGTTTCTATTTGAAGAATCCTCTTTTTTTTCTTTTATTAACTGATACGATTAAAGTGAGTCATTCGCTCTATTTGTGAGTATTTGTTTACCTGGATGTGTGGTTGGCCTCTGTGTGCGGTTAGTTTAAGCGTACTTAATTGCTCCTGACTAATTAGCAGATGAGTCGAGGCATTTGGGAGATAGAGAGCAAACACACACACACACACACACACACACACACACAACATAAATACGCACATTTATAGCACCTTTTTGTCCGTGTCCTAAGTGTTCATCTCTTGTTCCTTCCCTCTCTTGGCTTTGTGTCCCCAGACACTTGAAGCCCAGCGGTACGCAGCAGGAGGTGTTAATGATGTGAGGTCTCTGTGTTCTCTGCTGGGAGCGATCTGTTGTGTGTTAGTTGCTGTCTGTCACCATACGAATAGAAAAACATCTTTATAGTTTGTGTGTATGTGTGTGAATGTGGAGCTCTGAAACTGATGTCTCACTGTAGGTGTGCTAGTGTGTGTGTGTGTGTGCGCGTGCGAGAGTGTCTGGTTTTCCACTTTGCAGTTGCTCTGCATATTAAAAATCATGAATCTCCCACCCACCCACCCTGCCAAACAACACTCAGACAACTTTACTGGTGTGTGTGTGTGTGTGTGTGTGTGCCCATCCATTTTGGGTTATGAAGTGCTTTGCGTCACTGTTCCCTTTTTATAATACAGATTTGTTGGTTGCACATACGCCTGATGTGCTCATGTTGTGTGTGTGTGTGAGGTCATGTCGGGCAGAGAGACATTTTTGAGGTAACAGTACTGTTCTTGATTTCTTCAGCTATATTTCTGAGCAAAATATTGTACTTTTTACTTGATATCATTCATCTGATGCCTGTAGTTACTAGTTATTTAGCAGATTAAGACTGAAGCAGATTTCTGCTTCTACTCCAATAGGATGGAGGTGAAACAAATTTCACTTGAGGAGCTAAAATAATGAAAAATGTATGTAAAAGAAGATTGTCTTCTAAATTCATATCCCTATTGCTCTGGATAATCCACAGACCTTGGCGTGGGTTGTTTTTATTTGAACTACTGTCTACTTAAATGTTATTGGTCAAAAAGAGAGTGTTTCTTGGCTCTTCAGTAAATGTAGACTTTTTGTAATGTACTGTAGCAGCGTTGGCTAGTGGTTAGCGTAGCTTTGCTGAAATGTAAATAATGACTGTAACTCTCTGCTGCTGCTGAACCCAGCGTTTTATTACAGTAAAACATGGACTTACAGTTCAAATAGTCAATCAAAATGTATTCATATAGAAACCTTTTAAACACATCAAATGCAATTCAAAGCGGCTAACAAAACATAAAAAAATAGGAAAAAAAGAAGAAAATATTTCATTTTGAGACTAATTTACACCAAAACAAACAAAAAAGTATAAAAGATACAAAAGCAATAAAAATAGCCTGTCAATAAAAATAAAATAATGAAATAATACACAAAGTAAATATATAATATAATAAAATAATAATAATAATAAATAGTAAAAACAGCACTACCTCAGGTGCAGTTCTCCTCACTAGCTGACTAAATTCGCTACATTAAGTTTTTAATGCCACAAATAAAATCCCATTCACCTCCATTGTATTGGTGTGGCTGCAGAAATCTTACGTTCCAGTGGCGTCTTACTTTTATTTGCTACTAATACTTGCTTGACTTGTAAAGGAACATTTTCACTTTGAAACACTTTGAGATTAAACAGGCTACATTTTTGTCAAACCAAAATAACGAGCAGAGAGACCCTTAAAAGCTCCGCACAGCTGACTTTAAAAGTAGTTTCACCACTCGCAGTGTGAGCCACCTGGCCGACGAGACAAAGTCAACTAACAGTCGATGAGTCCATCAACAGGACGATCTGTCTCTGCTAATGTTTGGTACTGTGTTACGCTGACTTGCCATTTTCTCTGGATTAATACTGAGAGCTGGAGTTGGCTGATGCACATGCTCACACAAATAGATGTTAGAGTAAACATTTGAGTAGTCTTAATTATTGCCATGTGAAGACATTTTTCCAATAACCCCCCCCCAAAAAATAAAAATAAAAAATGAAGCTACGCCAAATGAAACACACACTTCACTGTCTGGCACTGTGGCGTGAAGACTGAAAATGATTTATTATCTGAAGGAACACTGGCACCTCTGTTTCACCAAAGCAGATTTGCATTCATTTCTTTTTTCTGGCTTCCATCTTTTTTATTTTATTTATGGTTCTGCTGCTCACTGCTTTGCTTCTTTTCTTTTTTCTTAAGTATATTTTTTGTTTTGTTTTAGCAGCCTGGGGATGGTTACTCTACACAGTACACTACTTCACTACACACAAGTGAGTGAATTAAAGTGAATCACAGTGTGTTAGGCTTCCCCTGCACAGGAAGAAAATTTCAAGACACACACACACTCAAACACACCCTTATGGTCTGACACCCTTTCAGATATCCGCATTAGACCCTATAATCTAATTCCTGGCTATCCTTTTACAAATCGAATCATGACACACCACTCATATTCAATATCACCAAACCTCCAGCCTTTTAGTTTGGCCTCTCAAACCACCATGTAAAAGCTTCATCATGGGCCACGCTGATGAAATTACTCTCTATTATCCCCCCCCCTCTCTTTCTCTTTTTCTCTCCGACTCTCGCTCCCTCCATTCTGTCTTACTTCAAGGAGTGTGCAGATTTAATTTACAACAGGACTCATGAGCCACTTAGTGCAATCTCTCACTGTGTGCACGGATTGATTGATTAGGCCTTATCTTGTTATCTAGGTCTGTGGTCGTTTGATAGGCCTGTTTGTTCTCTCACTAGTCTCCCAGTCTTTCTATCTGTATCCCTTTCCTTTATGTAATTTCATGCCTCTGTCTTGTGTGTGAGTGTGTGTGTGATGGCCTGCAGCTCCTCTGTCTACTTTTCCTCCAACGTGGAAATCAGACCCTGATAAGGATGGATTGTCTTGCAAGATCAGAATTAGGAAATTACATGCTTTACCCATCGCAGACTTCATCCCCACCTCTCTGACAGCTGACTGTGAGACGATATTGTTTCTCAGAATTTGCTCAAATTGCTTGGCTGTAATGGCCAACTAAGTAAATACTCCACTGATGCTGTTTCATCCAAGCATATTGTTGTTGGGTCATTGTAGTTTTTCCTTTGTAAAATATTCCATTCATAAAATCAATATCAATATTAATAATACCAGTCAAGGTCAATATAGTAAGTTGTGGACCAGAAGGTCATGGGTTCATCCCCGGACTCCCCCGATCACCTCCTCAGTTGTAAGTCGCTTTGGATAAAGGCGTCTGCAAAATGCCTAAATGTAATGTAACGTAATGTAGCGTCCACACTAAGGCGTGTAGTATGGACAGAGATTATTTTTGAAACGGTGATAAAACACTTGTGTGTACGGAGATCGTTTTCATTTTAAAACACCACTTTAAAACAAAATGTATGTAGCCTTAGTTCATTACATACATTCTATCAGTTCACTGGAAAAGTCATTGGTGGCTGTGATTATTCCTCTGGGTCGCACTGGCCTTGAAGAGACTACACTCCTAGAGCTGCTACACTGTAAGTGATGGCTGACAAAATCTGCATTCCTACTTGTGTGCCAAAAAAGTTAATATGTGGATATCTTCCGAAGTTAGTCTTTTTATGCACAATACTTTCACTGACAGCATTTCCTTGCTGAGCTGCTCAGAGGGAACCATCCTGGAACATTATGGTTATTTTTAGGCATTGGAGAGGTAACTAAATGCTAGCCCTATGGCTAAGGTTGGGGCCAGGTTTAGGCAAAGATAAACATATATAGATGGGGACTTGTACACAACACCGGCATGAAGATACCCACTTGATTTGTCCAAATCAGGCTGTAAAATTAGCTTTAGCTTAATTTTGGAAAGCACTGAGGACTCTGCGTTGGCTATTGGCATGTGAGTATTAATAAACCGAACCTATTTTATATAATATCAAAGTTTGTAGTTGTAGAAAGAAGTCACTCTGGCAGAAACACATGCTGCTATCATGCATGCTCTGATCTGTTTATGGAATAAGATTCAATTATGATTCACATATATTTCCTGATCAGGTGCTTTGAAGGCTAAATCTTAACCAAACATGACACATTTGACCTTGTATGTACAGGAGAGCACACCCTACTAAACATGTCAGCTTATTATAGTGATGAAGCACTTTAAAACATCTGCAACTGAACCAAGCCTCCTTGTTACAGAACAGGGTAAACCCCTCTGATGGAAACTAGACACAGGGAGGTATTACAATGAATGCTTTTTATGGGTCAAAACACATGAAAATTATTGTTTGTTGGTACACATTTTATTATTTTGTATCCCTGCAATAAAGTAATCATAACTAGAAGTGCTTGTGCTCACTCAAACTTTATTTATTCATTTTAAATAGAATGGATGTATAGTATTAGTAATAGAGGTATTTGCAACCCTGACATTGACAAACTTTTCCTGACTATTTAGACCTGACAGCACAAACCCTTAACCTCATCCTGCTCTCACTCCTCAAGCCTCCTATCTTTCTCCGTCACCTCCTTTTGGCCTGTTATCTAAACTCACCACTCCCACTGTGCCTAAACTAAGACCCTCCCTCACCCCTCCCTCACCCCTCCACCCCTGTTGTGTCCCCCCCACCACCATATCAGCCCCGACCACCTACACTGCTCCTCCTCATCCAAGCTCCCTTACTGAGCTCAACCCACCTCCGGTCTCTTTCTGTCTCCTGCACTTTTTCCACCGTCTGCCCCAACCTGACTCGTAAACACACACACACACACACACACACACACATACATACACACAGTTGGAGCGGCAGGTTCTCTCTAATGACGTCCTCGGAGTATAATTAGTCTGGCCAATTAACAGCAGTAACGACGCTTGCATTCATTATGTCAAATTACACTGTGCTGACAAAGTGTCAACTCAGCTCCGCTCACCTGCTGAGGGTATCTGCATGTGTGAGTTTATGTGTGTGTTTTTGCCACTTTATTAAATCCTACTTCATCATTCCTGTGATGAAGAATGTCCTGCCCACATACACACACACCCATAGACACACACACACACACACACACACACACACACACACACATACATGCATTCAATTAGCACACTTGCAGTAGATCTGTTATTCTGGTGCCTGTTGTCGTGGGGATGCATGCTTGTGGCCAGGAATGAAGCCTGTGAAACCAGTTGGATCAGTACATTGCATTATTAAATCATGGATATTGATTGTGTGTGTGTGTGTGTGTGTGTTTGTGTGTACACAGTGTTATTAAATGCTATATATTACTATGAGTCAGATGGGATGGTGGTAGCTGTGATCTGTGTGCCCTGAGATGTGATTTTACAAACGCACACACGTATTTGCATAACACTGATGAATGTGTGTATGTGTGTGTGTGTGTGTGTTGGGGGTGGGGGCTGGAGGTGGATTCATCTTAATTAGCATCTCAGTCCTCTGGAGCTAAACTACTCTTCTGAGAACACACACACACACACACACAAACAAAAATGAGGCCGAGGTGGAAGATGAACTTGGATTTACTTACTTTAAATGAAAGTAGCAATGCCATACTATAAAAATACTCCATTAAAAGGACAAGTACTGCATTCAAAATGGTACTGTAGTACAAGAGTATTAAAAAGTATTAGAAATATGCAGAATGGCCACTTTGATTGCCATGCTTATTATTACTACCACTTTATATACTGTTGGATAATGTAACAATGCATCATATTTATTTTATAAGATATATAAGATATTCTAAGATGTTTTAT
>JAVQJD010005964.1:0-11816 GCA_036023655.1 Nannoperca australis
AGGAGAGGAGAGGAGAGGAGAGGAGAGGGGGCACTTTCATACGGGTGGGGAATTCACATGGATAAGATGCTGGCAGCTTCCATAGTGTTGCAGTCAATGGAATTTCTGGTTAATCCTCATTGAAAATGGGCGCTCCTTTCATGTTAGGACGCCAAAGTGACCCATCGTGACCTTTTGTCCTCTCCTTTTGAGGCCTCACTTTAACAATTAGCCCACGCTCACAATGCAGACACATGGAGAGATGAAGACCAGTGTTCTTATGGCTCTCTGGGGAGCTCCATCGTCAGCACCCAAACTGGCACATCCTAAATCAAAACAGGGTGCAAGAATAAGAGAGAGAAAGAGAGAGGTAAAGCAGGGAATGGGGAGAAAAATAAGTGAATAATAGAGGAAATCCTTGAGATCAGTGATGGAGGGAAAGGAGGAGGAAGGAGAGAGGGAAAGAAAGAATGAGAAACAGAAAAATACCAGAGCAGCAGTCAGCATGGCGGATAAAAGCCACTCTTAAGATAAGGTTGGCACAAATATGTTTTTGATCGTGTCGCGGGGTCCACAGCAAACCTTGGAGAGGTTGCCAACTCACAACCACAGAATTGCACAGATGTTTGAGATATTAATGTTCACAAAAACACACATCCAGGATGGGCAAATTACCTTACATGGTTGCATGTCTGACAGAAGTCTGCAACTTTGTGGGATGGAAACCAAAACGCAGACACAGACAAACACAAACACATCCAAAACCCTACTTGCACAAATGATGCAGACAGATGATATCAACGTCCTGATCAACCTATAATAAATCTTGGACCTTTCTATTCTGAGATAACATGGGTAAGCTAAAAAATCAAGACAAATTGCCATCAGTGTTTCTGTTTATTTGATGAGTTTAGTATGTGCTTAGGTATGTGTAAAACACACAAAGAGAGAAAGTGTGTGTGTGTGTGTGTGTGTGTGTGTGTGTGCGCGAATGTGTGGATTTAATTGGGCAGACGCTAACACACACACACACACACACACACACACACACACGCATTCATTATTCATGAATGTGTGTGAATGCTTGCCAAAAGCATATCGTTCAAACAAAGGCCATTTCTCAGTGTGTGGGTGTCTGTGTGTGTACACTTCAAAAACACATACTCACTGAACTCCTGTCATACCCTTCCAACATATGCTATGAGTTTGGCCTGTGTCCCGAGGAGCACTGCCACATGACTGAGAGCCCAGACAGCCCCAAACAATCAAACAATCCAAACGCTGAACTGTGCTCAAACACTGGAGTCATGTGTTATGGGTAGTATAGAATTCAACCATATAGCCACAGATTTTTTGATTTAAATTAGCTCCCTGGTCCGATAGCTTTTCATCCTCGTGGCTTAAATGCCAGGAGAATATTTCAGACCTCTGTGAAAGAAACCTCAAGTTCTCCCCGGTATCAATCGCATTTTAGTACTGAGTCTTTCCAAGAGGCCTCGGGATGCTTCCAAGTAGTAGTGCACAGGATTACATTGTTTTACCCTTTCAGATGAATAAACAGTCTTCAAACACTGTTTTCTTGTCTTGCCTTTGGTGAATTGATGTTAAAACTAAAACACAAACACACGCACGCAGGGTCATACAGTACATGTACACAGACACACACACAGGAAGAAAACTGCATGATACTCACCTTTGCTTCCAACTCATTCTCAGAATCAAATCTTCAGAAACAAGTCTAAATTTTACTCACCAAGCTGAGATTTTTTAATTAATAACTCTAAAGTTTTTAGAAAATTAAGGAATTTTCTCAGAGTATCTGTCTCAAAACAAGACAAACCACTAGTGAGATTCCAGTCATATCTAGAAAATTAGTAATAGTCGGTTTGTATTAGCCCAGTGGCTGTTCACTGGGATTGTTCACTGGGGTGTCAAGACTTAATGTCACATAAATTGACTTGTTGTGTGTATTTGTTTTGCATTGACCATACGTAGAGGTAAGGCAGGTTTCAGAACAGTGTCTTGGCCCCAATACTTAGATAGACAAACAATGAAAGTATTTTGTTAGATGTCACGCAGAGTGAGTTTGTCTCTTTCGCAATTCAAATCTTTGTTCACCAGGACTTTCTCACTGCACACACACACCAGCACATGGGCACACACGCACACACACTCACTGTACCTTCCCTTGGTAGCTGGGCTCTCTGAGTCAGTGCTCTTTGTGTGTTTTCAATTACGCGCCCTCTGATCGCCCTCTCCTCCGCTGCAGATTCCTTTCCGTCTGTAGCCTGGCTAACGGATATGCAGCCATATTATAGGTGGAGCGAGGAAGGGTAGGATTAGAGAGGGGCTGTAAGGTAATAAGGTCTGCCAAAAATCTCTCTCTCTGTCAAACCCCTCTCTCTCTCTTCCTCGCATAAACACACATGTTCACAAAGGAGCTGTTGTTTCCTTGTAGTGCAGTGTAGCAGGTTGTGATAACACTGCAGCCAATACAGCTGCGTGTACATCACATTTTTCTGACATAACATCAAACAGAAACGCAAATGTGCACACACACAATAAGGTGAATGGGAATGCACTTACTGGGTTACCTCCCCATTCACCATTCATAACTTTCTATTCTTTGATAGCTTGTGAATCGCTGTATTTCGGTCTCAGGATAATGTTTCAGTGTTTGTGTACCTCGTCTGAGACTTCAAAGATCTCAGCACACCAAATCTCCTTTAATCGCGGCTGAGGAGCCATTGTGTTGATGATATGGTTATGACACTACGCCTTAATGATAAATCTCATCAACGCCAAAGACAGTTAAGACTAATCCACTGAGCACACACGCTCGGCAGCATCACTTAACTCCCTCGGCAGCTTAACAAAGCATGGCCTGTCTCCTCACTTTGCCAGTGTTTTCAAATCTTAATGAAGGGTTACTGAGGCATCAAGGAGGCCCGCGTGTGTGTGTGTACACATGTGAATGCACATAGAGACAAGCATGTGCACGGGTTATGATCTGCATTTCTGTGAATGAATCTGATGAATGCGCTTTGTTCAGCTCTTGGATGTTAATCAACAGCTATTATCTCAGTCAGTAGAGTTTGTCTGAGAGAGAAATAAATGTCTAAATGTTGACTGAGCCACTTAACGTCGTTTTAGAAAAGTAATCTTCTTAGCCAAGTTAAATATCTCTGTTCACATATTCAGACAGTAATATTCAGCTTTGGTTTGGAGAGACTCTCTAGAAATACATGAGCAGGAAAACATGTTGTTTTCGTTGCCCCTCTGCTGATTCCTATAAGTACTTATCTGTGCAGCACCCACCCTGGCTGACTCCACTATACTCCATTGTACTCCCCCTAATCCTCAAAGACCAAGTTGAGGAGTTGTAATCTGGAGGAACACCTCATTCTCCCTCATTCACAGGCCCATGTAATGAAACCCCCCTTTAGAAACCTCTATTTATGGTAAGTTATTCAAAAGGAGCTTAGGCGGTTGGAGGGATGAAGTGTTCTTAAAAGCACACACTGTATATTGTGTTTAATAGCCAGGCCTCCTCCTCTTTCCTGTAGCCCCCAATGTTTGCTTTACCGTCCTCATCTTTCCTCATCTATCAACTTTTCTATAAAACTCTTCTGTCTTCATGACCTCCCCCAACCCATTTCTCCTCTCTCCCTCCTTGTCCTCCTCTTATCTAACTCTCGCCCGTCAACATTGCCAAGTGAGAGCACCAAAACTGATTTATGCAGTGGCCATCACAAGACAGCAACCATTCTCGGCTGTGGCCGGAGAGAGATAAAACCACACCATAAAGACAGCATTGTTCCCAGTTCTGAAAACAGCCACAAGTGGAATAAATACTGCTGCCTTTTTTCACGGCCTCCTCAAGGACTTGCATGTGAGTGGGCTTGTGACTGATCTTCCCCAGATCTCATGAAAGCAGTTGACTGAGGCAACATCTCTGTGAGCAGTCACAGTGATGTATTGGTCACCTACAAAAGGGGTTCTTAACCTTTTTGAATGTGGGTACCGGCAACCTGGCACAGTGTAGTCACATGGACCACAAAAAACTATAATCTATGAATATGCAAATGTGTTGGATACAAGACGTCTCCTACTTCACTGGAAAGCCCATTTTTTGTGTATGTGCTCTAATAACTTCAAGTTTCCACATCTCTTTTGTGTAAAGTTCAGGAGTTTAAGGTGATCACAGAGAAACTTCCCCCCAATAAGTTGTCAACATTAAAATAACGTTAATTCATTTTATCATCCCTTTAAAAGTAAGCTGAGTTAGCTAAGTGTTTTTGCATTGTTACACCTGTCATAATGAATGTGTCAAAGACAGCATCAGGACAAGAGAGAGAGGGAGAGAGAGGGTGTTTTTTTCAGTTTCGTCCAGTCTCTCTCTCTTTGTGTGTGTGGCTGACACATGGAAGTGGATGGATGATCGGTTCTTGTCAGATAACATCTTTGCAGCATGGTAGCCAATGTTTGTGCAGACAGGAGAATCTTGAGAGTCTTGAGAATCTTGAGAATCACTGACCTACGAACTGGTATCATCAGCATAAAGATGAGCTCATGTGAGTCTCCTAAAATCTTTTGAACACAAAGGTTGAATACTGTTGACACACATTATGTCAACATGAGCAGTAGCTTTGGGGTTTATTAAATATAAAAATCAGAACCATCCAATAACGACATAATCTGTTCCGTAGTCTTTCACTTCCTTTCTTATAAATCATTCTCCAAATATGTGTCTCTAGAGTGACTTTCTGAAAATTGTCATTTATTTCAAATAATCCCACATATCCTACTTGTAATGTTTCCAAGAAGGCTCACACGAGCAGTTGTATTAGAATAATAATTACATTATTCTGCAGATCATGCTTTGAATAAAACCAAAGCGAGATGATAAAGCAGATTTATAGGTTTGAGTGTATCTTCAGCCACCATGTTTGAACAAAAAAGGAGCAGTATGTGGACTACAGTGTCTTGCATGGTAGTTTTAGCATAACTTATATTTCCACAGTATTTAATCCATCAGTGAAACGCCATAGTTATGTCTTACACACCACTATCACCACTGCTCTCCTCTGAACAGAAAATTGTCCTTTCATTCCTTACAACTTTGCTTTGCCATTCTGTCCACGTGTTAAACTGCTGTTACCTCAACCTTTCCCAAAGATATTTCACAATAAAAGCACTCCAGGGAAGGGAAGGGATTATGTGTCACAACCACTGAAAGGGTTTTAATGTGAAACAGATGAAGGAAGTGTTGAGTTTGTATTAATAGCAAACCACAGCAATATTCAAATTAACACAGCAAATGGGAGCAAAGCAGAAAATAAAGCAGAGTCTTCTTACTAAGATATGATAATACACAAAAAACTGGGGACATTATAAAAGGTCAGTCTCTAACAATAGCCTGGTTCTCTCTTTATCTCTCTATTTGTGTCATATTTGACTATTTACAGTACTGCAAAGAATTCATTATAGTAGAAACCAACTATGTATGACGTGGTGTCTAAAGACAAAAGTGCTTATGCTTAATATGAATGGCCACATTCAAAGGTAGGCCAAAAAGCCTGCAGTCACAGTCTCAACCTGGCTGCATCCCACTGCCTCCCTGATCTCTCTCCCAGAACTGTGTCTTTGGCAGGTCTTTGTGGTCTTGTTCGAGGAATCATACAAATTTGCTAAATCTTCGGACTGTCTCTCCTCGAAGGCATTCATATTGTTGAACTTTGTTATACACATGAAACCTGACAGAAGTAGTTGCATGAAGACTGAAGAGAAAAAAAGGTCTTGAGAGACAACTTCAAACACTGTGTTACTCACTACACGCCTCTGCATAGCTGGCCAATCAGCTCATAAAGAGGGAGCGTGATTTCCCTCTGTGTCCCACAATTCCATCATCATAGGCATCGTCATCTATAGGCACTTTGTTAAAGCTTACTGAGGCCTTAACTATTATGTGACAAAAAAAAGATTTAATGGTTCCAGTAAAATGACAATTGAAATTGAAAATACAGGTAGCTTGTTTTACTTTTGCCTTTCTGGGAAATTGGCTATTCTGCTGCCAAACTTAAATAAAATGTTAGGATTGCACAATGCTGAATTTTAGATGTATCTCCAATTACCGAACAGAAAATTGCAGACGAAATAATGTGTTTTTCTCTTACTGAAAATGAACAGCAAATAAACTGTAGCTTAGAAAGTTAAATGCCTCTCTTGATTGAGATGACTGTAATGACTCAGTTTCCTCTGAGTGCTGCCTGTATGTCTGTCTCCTCTTCAGTTAATTGAAGTTCATAATGATGAGACCATGGAGATCAGAATTTAAAAAAAGGGTTGGTACACTGGTACGGTCAGTAATTTTTTTTTTTCTCCAGAAATCACAACAGTAAAAAAACATTTTTGTTGTGATGTGTGTTATCTGTAGCATGGATGATTGTTTCCTCTGTTTTGGTTCCATCCTGTTGTCTCTGGTTTATTTCTGGAGGTGTGGTCAGATCCGGTCAGGTCTGGTAGGTTCCGGGTGGGTCAGCTGTGTGGTGTTAATCAGACCTCTCAGAGGCTGCAGAGGTAGACAACAGATGCTGGTAGGAGTGAATCACTCAGCATTGAATATACCACATGTCTGGAATACAATGACCACTCAGTCCAGACACAATACCCACACATAAACATGGCAAATACGCCAACTCACTGGCGACACTGGCATAAAACACACTCTGGTGTATGATCGACACACACGCACAAACACATGCGTGCACAAAAACAAACAACAGAAGGAAAAACAGAGGGGTTGCCCCATCATCTCATCATGATTATGACATTCACAGATGCCAGACATGTATTGGTTTCTCTGAATCATCTTCCACAATGCCAACTATGTCATTCTTTCTCCTTTTCTATCCCTTGTTCTCTTGTGTTCCTGGAAGCTAATTTGAACTCACAGTCAGACAGCAGTGAATCAGTGAGACACTAAGCCATAAGATAAATTTCTACCCATAGTGGTGTTTTTGTTGGTCAAACGTCACTCTGATGTCTGCCAACATGGAAAAGACCCTTTTACTGTCACCTAGGGGGATCTAAGTCATTTCCAGCCCCACCAGGAACATTTCACACATTGGTCCGGAAGGGCATTTAGTCACTCACACACTCATGGAGACACACAAACACAATTGCTAACATCTTGCATCTCACCCCCCCCCCCCCCACCCCCCCCCTTTCACACACTGACGTAAAGGCACACACACAAACGGACACATATGTGCACACTCATAGACGACAGCCTAATTATACACAGAAGTTGCTAAGGTCATTTCCAAGAGACTATTTACACTTGTATTTATTTGTCTTTTTTCAAATATTCGATTTATGTCTTAGACTTACTGGAAGCGCACACTGGCAAGTGCCAGGGAAAGCATTTGGGTCCACTTTAAAAATGATATGAGGCCAGACATACTGGGAGATGAAAGGAGTCACAGGGAAACAAACAAAACACAATGAAATGCCATAATACAGATCAGAATGGGAAGGGAATACAGGGGAGGAAGAGATGAAGAAAAAAGGAGAGGAAGGAACAATTTGCTGTAAACTTCTTTGGTAGTAAATCGCAACCAAATGGCCCAGAGAATTAGTGGCGCAATGGTGAAAGTGCTGAGAGATCCTTTGCTGTGATTGCTGCATGGATGGATGAGAGGGAGCTGCGTGAGATAATAAACTGTAAAAAGCTTGCCCATTGCTTTCCAGGAATTACAGAATTCAACAGTCGGCACTGTTAACATGATGCCTGCCAGGGGTGGCTGGCTAAGAAAGGATTGTAATTTGAGAGGCTTGAATTTAGTTCAATATGCTCAAAGTGAATGAGAAAGTGTGTGTGTGTGTGTGTGTGTGTTTGTTTTATCCCGTGTCCAAGCCTCTGCTAACTGTGTGCACTGCTCGCTGGTGTGCTGTGAGGCGGGTGAGTCCCGTGGCGAAGTCTCTCCCCCTGAGCTTGGCAGCATACACACACACACACACACTCACAGGGGAGGTTCAACAGTGGCTAGAGGAGGGCAAAATTCAGCAGCATTTTCTTATTTATGGCCTATAAAATCCCATGTAATTTGGTGGTTAACTTTAACGGGTAATGGGTGAAATCCCTCTTTGTCTTCTTCTTTAATCATTTCCACATTAAATGGGGCAACTGTCAAAATAAGATGATGTCATCATGTTAGGTCACCACTTGTTGCCACTGTCCAACACTTGACTTTTAGTACAAATACAGTGTGTGGCTTTTTGAAAAAAAGAAAGTCAGATTTTGTCATTTCTAATAGGTTTATATTATGAGTGAAGTGGAAATTGTGAAGAATGTTTGAGTCAGTCGTTGAGGGATATTTCTTACAGTGCAGGTCGTTTTTCAATGTATGAGCTGTGGCTTTAAAGATCACCGACAGATTGAGTGATAGAAAGGGCTCTAGTCTTCTACTGTAAAATGAAGACTGACATGCGCAGCCTACAGTAGCCTGTCTGCTGTGGCATTGTGGCTAACGGTTCATGTTATTTTTCTCCATCAAACGAGGATGAGAGAGATCCTCAGCTCTATAATGGTAACTTTATGTGGCCAGAATTCCACTGCTTGCAAGTCTACTGCAATGGGAATGTGGTGGACGATTTTATTCATGGAGACATTCAGGAAATACTTGTGCACAGCTGAATTTAGTTCCATCTGCAAATGGGCTATAGTATGCTAATACTGCAAACCCATAAAAACATCTTAGTGCTCTCTCTGAAGTTCACTATCATGCCGTTATGTGTATCAAATGGCACATGCTTAGACACATCTACTCCTGACGCTTGAGCGGACTGAGCTTTCTGTCCATCAGCGTGTGCACAATGCAGCATTTAAGATTGCATGAAAACAACTTCAACATCAACCCATAATCTGGTATTGTTGTTCTAAGTTTCAAATTGTTGTTCTGAAATTCAAACTGTACAGGTGATCCCTTGTGGCATCATTTTTGGATTGTGGATTTTTTTGGACATATATATTAAATCTTAATTAATCAATATTTGTTTTATTTTAACAATGAATCAAATAAAGTCAAGGGGATTTCTTATAGTGAGTAGCATCATATTTAATGTCTTCTTTAATGTTTTACAACCTCCCTCTTCGGCTGTCAGCTGTGTCTTCTTAGTTCTTCCTAGTAACATATCAGTTATCACCTGACAGTTAATTCACTGATAGTTTAGTCCAGTTGACCTAATGTATGTTAACTACTTATCCATAAACATGGTAAACATGTTTTCCAAGTTTATTAGATCTTGAAAAACATACTTCAACCTTTATTTGTCTTACTTGCTGTAGTTGTACTCACAAACTGCAGCAGATGATTAGATTTTCTGGTTTGTTCATATTTGTTTTCATTGGCAGTCTGTGTTTTGAATAATTTGGTTTGTCAGGACTTGTTTAAACCTTCCTTATTGTCCATGTATACAATGTTTTGTGAACTTGGACGCCAGTTTCTCTGGTGACCAAAATAGTATCATCATCAACAGAAATGACGGCCCAGACCTCTGTGATACAGAAATATAGAACTTTCCAGCATTTTCTTACTGAATGTATTAGGGTTTGTGGACTGTGGGTTTCTGTTTCCTGTTTTATTTTGTAGGCCTGGGTCTGTTTTCTTGTCCTTGTCTTGCTTCCCTCCTTTTTTGATGATGATCACCTGTGTCTCGTTTCACATCTGTTTCTGTTCTCCTCGTTTGTCTGTTGCCTGTTTATTCAGGTTTTCATCCTTTGCTCAGTGTCGGGTCATTGCATGCATGTGCAGATGTACATGTTTGGGCATGTGTTCTTTCAGTGTGTTATGTCATGTTACGGTTCTTGGTTCATGTATTGTAGATTATGTTTTCGAGTGCCGTTCCTGCCTCAAGTGGAGATTGTTTCAATAAACTCTTTTCATTGAACTCCGCACAAGACTGCATTTGGGTCCTATTCCTGCCGCCTCATGGACAGCCTTAACAGAATGAATGCTGCTTAACTTTGTGTGGGTCTGTGCTCTGACCTAATAAATATGTCAGACATATACGGTCAGAGTAACTGTGGTAACATTATCATTGAGGTCAGCTAGCTCCATGTAACCTAAACTTGACCTTCGTGGCAGCCATGAGGAGGCATGCCAAGCGTGACCACTCCTGGGTGTGTTTGTGCCCATTGTTCCAGGGCATGTCGGCGTAGCAGTTTTTTTTGTTTGTTTGTTTTTTACTGTGTGGGCTCTCTCAAGTCTGCAACTGAGAAGGAGAAAGAGTCTTGCCCTCAAAATATTTCATCTGTTCATCAGGAGGGCAGAACTCGCTGTGAATCATTATATTGACCTATGACAGAGGCATTCCAAACTACAGACAGAATGTGGTCTGTGGGCAATCAGGCAGGACAACGGCTCCCTACTCACCATTCACTATTCACCATTGACAGAACACCTCTCAACAGCATATTCTCATTAGGCAAAAGATCTGCAAAACATCCTTATGGTCTGACAGTTGACCTGTTCTAACATTACACTAAATAGCATGTGATGTGATTCAATTTTTATTTATATAGCGCCATATAACAGTTATCTCAGGGCACTCTTTTGCATGGAGCAGGTCGAGACCGACTTCCACACACACAAAGACCCAGCATTCCCACTGTGAGCAGCACTAGGCGACAATGGCAAGGAAAACTCCCTTTTAACAGGTAGAAACCTCGAGCAGAACCAGGCTCTAGGTGGGGTGGTTGAAAAGTGGGGGAAGAGAGAGCAGGTGGAAGGAGAACATACAGTAGTACAGTACAGTTCTACATAGCGATGTAAAGTAATAGATGTAGTAATGGTATTGATTCCATCATTAATCAAAATAATGTTAATAGCAGTTTAATAGCAATACTAATAATGAGAGCAGTAACAATAATAGCAACATCTGCAGTTGAGCAGGAACACGAGGGGCAGCAGAAGCAACCACAGATCCAGACTCTACATGTCAGGATTGTGGCCGAGCCACTCTGTATCTTTTCCTGTGTTTTCTGGTGTCTTTGTGTGTGTTCTCGTTGTTGTTCTGTGTGGGCGGGAGCATGTTGTCCTGGGCGTGGGCAGAGATTCCCGGACATGGCGGCAGTAATCACCTCCCTGCCTTCAAATACCTGGTCCAGCTCTCCAATCGTTGCCAGATCGTGGCCACATCTACCAGTGTGGCAAATCACGGCTCCAGTTTCGCTACCCTGCCTCTCTTCCCCGCAAGTTATGGTTATGTTTGCCTTTTTCCTCTGGCATTTTCAATAAACTCTTAATGAACTGGTATCTGCCTTCGCATTCTGCATTTTGGGACTCAGACCTAACACGACATTACAACACTACAGCGCTGGAGGCAGAAACACCTGCAGAAATCTTTAGAAGGAGAGAGAAAGGGGGACGAGAGAAGCACACAGCTAGGGGAAGAAGGTGAATTAGTGACAAGCATTGATAGGATATGGGTGTGTACAAATGGAGAGGGAGAGGAGAGAGAGGAGCTTATTGCATCATGGGAAGTCTCCCGGCAGTCTAGGCCTATAGCAGCATGACTAAGGGGGGGTTCAGGGTTCACCTGAGTCAGCCCTACTATAAGCTTTATCAAAGAGGAAAGTCTTAAGCCTACTCTTAAATGTGAAGAGGGTGTCTGCCTCCCGTAAACAAACTGGAAACTGGTTCCACATAAGAGGACCTTGATAGCTGAAAGCTCTGGCTCCCATTCTACTTTTAGAGACTCTAGGAACCACAAGGAACCCTGCATTCTGAGAGCGCAGTGCTCTAGTAGGGTGATAAGGTACTATGAGCTCTTTG